>JBBPCZ010132217.1:0-22557 GCA_037974445.1 Brycinus macrolepidotus | reverse complement strand
CGGATCAGCTGGGCTGCCAAATGGCAGACGTAATAAGTCCTACGGCGACCTCTAGCGGCCGCCGACCAGTCCTGACAATAAAAGACTGAGGTCCTTTTATCAAGTCCTTAGACTTGCCTGTAAACTAATTCCCAACAAACACACACATCACACACTATTCGAATATACTCATTCACATATTCACCATCAGATAGACTCATCACATATTTACCTGTTTGCACGAATACATACTTCCAATCTACTCTTATTTTAGGATTTTTATGTCTGTTTACAATGCCTTGTCATGTCCTATTATGCCAGCTTTTTTTTTCTTTCTGTCTTTCCCCTCTCTCTTCTTTCCTTTTCTAGATTGATTTGTTATGTTGTGTTACATGGTGAATGAGGATCACCTTCACTAAATATTGACACTGCAGTTGTTATCAAAATTAAAAATAAAGTTGTCCTCCGAAAAGGGGGGGTGGTGGCTGGGAAAAAAAAAAATAATAGAGTGAATGTATTAATATCAAATTGCATGAATTTAACCCTGCTGTTAATAAGAGACAATGGTTTCCCTTTCAAACCAGACATGATCAAATAGTCTATACAAGATGCCGTATTGGTCATTCTAGGCTTACACATAGTTGTTTATTAAAAGGTGAAGAATCCCCGTCATGTAAGTTTTGTAATATGGCCTTGTCAGTGAAACATATTTTACTTTGTTGTTCTGCTCTGAGTAACACAAAGCAATGATTTTACTGCCAAAGTAGTCTGAAAGATGTTTTAATAAGATACCACCACATAAAGCTTTGGACTTTTTATCAAATATTGGTTTAAAGAATCTTATTTGAATTATTTATTTATTTGTTTTTTATGTACGTCTCTTCTTTTTAATACTTGATCTTGTTTATTGTATCTTTCTGCACTGATATAGCCATTGTTGCTGATATGGCATTAAACTTAAATCTACTACTTCTGCTACTACTACTGTCCAGGTTTCTCACCACTTTGGATGGGGTGAGGGGTGAAGAGGCAATTTTGTATTGATATTGTGATTGATCGAAGGTTTGGCTGAGATAACCATAAGTTTCTTCTTGGCAAGCTTTATCTGCAGGTGATGGACAAGCTGAGACACTTGGCGAGACAGTGTGGTTGTATGGACCAATTTTGGTAAAACTAGAGAAAATGAGACCAGAGACCAGAGGTAAGTTATTGTACTGTTAAAGAAGTGTTATTTTTGTTTTCAGTTGGTTTGAAAAGTGAACGGGGGTCAGTAAAACAAGTAAAGGAAAGAACCAGAATTAGGGTTCAGTTAAACAGGTAAAGAACGTATAAAAGAGGCAGAATCTCTTGAAGCTTTTTCTGTATTTCTGATTTCCTTTGATTTAGCTGATTTAGGTGTTTTGCATGGTGATTTCTTTTTTGTTCCAAAAATCATCTCAGATCTGCACAAATGTTGGGAAATAACAAGAAAGCTTCAGATGCTGTGTGTGTATGCATGCATGTCCATGCCAGTGTGTAAACTTGTTGATTATTTTACTGTGTTTTGTATTGAAATGTTGTGAAACTCCCCACTACTATTTATGTGGCAGTGTGTGAATAGCTGTATGGACCAATTTCAGTTGTGAGAGTGTTTTAAAAGTAGAGAAAATGAGACCAGAGACCCAAGGTAAGTTATTCAAATTGTCCAGTTGATGAAATTATTTTTGTTTTCAGCTGGTTTGAAAAGTGAAATGGTTTCTGCAAAACAAGTAAAGAAATGAAAAAAAAAGAATGAGAATCACAGTACGGAGAATGAGCTTCAAATGTTTACAGGTCAGTATTTGTTTGATCCTCGTAAACATTTTATTTATGCAGGTAATTAATCGTCTTTTACTTCAGTTTTTAGGGGTTGGTCTTATTTGATTGAAATATGTTCAATTGTTTTTGTTTATTTCAGTTAAATAAATTGAAAAAAGTGCAGTCTGGTCAGAGAAGGACAACTGGTCATCAAACGTGACACCCAGGTTTCTCACTACTTTGAGGAGTAATGAGGTTTTTATATTGATACTGTGACGGATAGAAAGTTTCGCTGGGATATCCAAAAGTTTCTTCTTGGCAAGGTTTAGCTGTAGGTGATGGACATGCTGAGACGCTTGGTGAGACGGTGTGGTCGTCTGGTGGGAAGGACAGGTATAGCTTTGTGCCATCAGTATATCAGTGATAAGAGAAGCCATGAGAGTAGAAAATCAAGCTCAGAGAGGTGGAGTAAACCATGTGTGAATATCTGTATGGACCAGTTTCAGTTATGAGAGACGGGTGAAACTAGAGAAAATGAGACCAGAGACCAGAGGTAAGTTATTGTACTGTAAAAGAATTGTTATTTTTGTTTTTAGATGTTTTTTTTTCAGCTGGTTTGAAATGTGAACCGGGATCACTACAACAAGGAAAGGAAAGAACACGAATTAGGGTTCAGTTGAACAAGTTAAGAACATATAAAAGAAGCATAATCTGAAGCTCAAGCAAGAGAATGAGCTTCAGGTGCTTATGGGTAAGTACTTGTTTGGTCCCAGTAAACATTTCATTTATACAAGTAATTTAATATGATTTCTGTTTAATGGAGTTGATCTTATTATTAATGACTGTAATATGTTGAATTGTTGTTTGTTCTAGTTAATTTATAGTTAAGCAAAAAGTGGTGAATGCATTGGTTAAACCTCCTCTCAGAATACATATCTATAGAACAAATAACATTACAGCACAAGCCTTTACACTTTATAAAAGATTGAGGTCCTTTTTATCAAGTCCTTAGACTTGCCTGTGAACTAATTCCCAGCAAACACACACATCACACACTATTCGAATATACTCATTCACATATGTTATTCCTAACACTATCAGATAGACTTTTCACATATTTTCCTGTTTACACAAATGCATACTTAATATGTACACTTATTTTAGGATCTGTATGTCTGTTTACAATGCCTTGTCATGTCCTATTATGCCAGCTTTTTTTTTTCTTTCTGTCTTTTCCCTCTCTCTTCTTTCCTTTTCTAGATCGATTTGTTATGTTGTGTTACATGGTGACACTGCAGTTGTTATCAAAATTAAAACTAAAGTTGTCCCCCGAAGAGGGGGGGTGGTGGCTGGGAAAAAAAATATTAACTCCATTTATTTCGTCTGGTTATGTTCTCCAATTCAGCACTTCTGGCAAGAAGTCATTAACAGAATTTCTCTTATTGTGGACTGTAGCATCCCTCTATCCCCATCTCTCTGTCTGCTTGATGATCATTCAGTAATAAAACTGCCAATCCAAAATCCAAAGCGTTTACTCATTGCATTAACTCTTGCCAAAAAAAACATTCTTTTAAAGTAATAGTAGAAACACACTAAACATCATGCATTGGTTAAACCTCCTCAGAGAATACATATCTATGGAACAAATAACATTACAGCACCAACCTTTACACTTTATAAACGACTGGGGTCATTTTATCAAGTCCTTAGACTTGCTTGTAAACTAATTCCCAACAAAAACCACATCACACACTTTTCGAATATACTCATTCACATATTCACCATCAGATAGACTCATCACATATTTACCTGTTTACACGAATACATACTTCCAATCTACACTTATTTTAGGATCATTATGTCTGTTTACAACGCCTTGTCATGTCCTACTACGCCAGCTTTTTTTTTTGCTTTTTTTTTTCTTTGTCTTTCCCCTCTCTCTTCTTTCTTTTTCTAGATTGATTTATGTTGTGTTACATGGTGAATGAGGATCACCTTCACTAAATATTGGCACTGCAGTTGTTATCAAAATTAAAAATAAAGTTGTCCTCCGAAGAGAGGGGGTGGTGGTGGGGAAAAACAAAAACAATTAATGGAATGAATGTATTAATAACAAATTGCGTGAATTTAACCCTGCTGTTAATAAGAGACAATGGTTTTCTTTTCAAACCTGATATGAACAAATAGTCTATACAAGATGCCGTGTTGGTCATTCTAGGCTTACACATGGTTGTTTATTAAAAGGTGAAGAACCTCTGTCATTTTAGTTTTGTAATATGGCCTTGTCAGTGAAATATGTTTTACTTTGTTTTACACATAAAGCTTTGGACTTTTTATCAAATATTGGTTTAAAGAATCTTATTTGAATTATTTATTTGTTTGTTTGTTTATTTAAGTCTTTTCTTTTTAATTAGCCATTGTTGCTGATATGGCATTAAATTAACTCTACTACTACTACTACTACTACTACCCAGGTTTCTCACCACTTTGGATAGGGTGAGGGGTGAAGAGGCAATTTTTATATTGATATTGTGATTGAAGTTTGGCTGAGATAACCATAAGTTCCTTCTTGGCAAGCTTTATCTGCAGGTGATGGACAAGCTGAGACACTTGGCGAGACGGTGTGGTTGTATGAACCAGTTTTGGTAAAACTAGAGAGAATGAGACCAGAGGTGAGTTATTGTACTGTTTAAGAAATGTTATTTTTGTTTTCAGCTGGTTTGAAAAGTGAACGACGGTCTAAAAAACACAGTCTTGAACATATGAAATATGAGAAACAGAGTCAGAGTACAGAGAATGTGCTTTAGATACTTACAGGTAAGTACTTGTTTGTTCCTAGTAGACTTTTTATTTGTACAAGTAATTGTCTATTATTTCTGTTAAATGGGGTTTTATGGGTCTAGTTCAGAGAGAGGTGTTGATCATATTATTCAGGGGGGCTACATAGTACATGGTTAGAATAAATGCAGTTCTGTCATGATATTATTTGGACTCAAAATTTACTTAATAGTGGCATATACTTTACTATGTATGTGGCAGTGTGTGCATAGCTGTATGGACCAGCATTGTTTATGAGAGAGTGGTAAAACTCGTGAAAATGAGACCAGAGGCCAGACATCAGATAGGATAGCTGGTCATCAAACGTGACACCCAGGTTTTCGCTACTTTGAAGAATGAAGAGGTTTTTATGTTGATACAGTGATGTATAGAAATTTTCGCTGGGATATCCAAAAGTTTCTTCTTAGCAAGGTTTAGTTGTAGGTGATGGACAAGTTGAGACGCTTGGTGAGACGGTGTGGTCGGCTGTTGGGAAGGACAGGTATAGCTGTGTATCATCAATATATCAGTGATAAGAGAAGCCATGAGAGTAGAAAACTGAGCCCAGAGAGGTGGAGTAAACTATGTGTAAAAATGAGACCAGAGACCAGAGGTAAGTTATTGTGCTGTAGAGGAAGTGTTATTTTTCTTTTCAGCTGTTATTTTTTCAGCTGGTTTGAAAAGTGAATGGGGGTCAGTTAAACAAGTAAAGGAAAGAACATATAAAAGAATCAGAATCTTAGTACAGAGAATGGGATTCAGGTCCTTATGGGTAAGTACTTGTTTGGTCCTAGTAAACATAAAGTAATTTAACATGATTTCTGTTTAATGGGATTGATCATATTATTAATGAATGTAAAGTTTTGAATTGTTTTTTGTTCTAGTTAATTTATAGTTATGCAAGTAAAGTGAAGATTATAATTTATTCAGTTGGGTTAACTAACTCTTATTTTGGATCAGTGCAAATCTTTTATATTGTTACGACTCTGTAATCTACATATTAGGTTCCTTGTTTTAAATTTGAGTTTTGTTTCCTCATTTTTTGGCATCTGGTGTGGGGACTGGTGTGCAGTAGGCCCCAGCATGTCGACTGCTGAGATGAAGAACCACTTGTCCTTATACTCTGTATGTGTACATGTGTCGTTACTCCCATGTTGTGTAGATGTCATTTTAACCTTTTATAATTTTTTAACTTCATAATTTGTGTTTTTTTTTTGGAAATGCCTTGAAACTCAGCACTACTCTGCTGTTAATGTGGCAGCGTGAATAGCTTTATGGGCTAGTATCAGTTTTGAGAGTGATAAAATGAGACCAGAGATCAGAGGTAAGGTATCCAAATTGTACTTTAAAAGAAATGTTTTTCTTGTGTGGTGACATGCAAACTATTGGCTTTGTTGAAGGCCAGCTGAGCTGCTGTACCAGGAGTTGGGTGGCAAACTGAGTCAGGTATGGCCTAATTTTTCTGATGTTGTGTAAGACGAAGTGACATGGCCGAGAAACAAATGCAGTCTGGTCAGAGAAGGATAGCTGGTCTTTAACAATGACACCCAGGTTTCTCACCGCCTTGGATGACGTATGGAGTGAAGAGGCAATTTTTATATTGATACTGTGATGGATAGACGGTTTGCCTAGAATAACCATAAGTTCCATCTTGGCAAGGTTTAGTAGTAGGTGGTGATCCTTCATCTATGTGGATATGTCCGATAGACAAGCCGAGATGCGTTCTGAGACCATATGGTCGTCTGGTGGGAAGGACAGGTATAGCTGTGTATCATCAGCATAGCAGTGTTAAGAGAAACCATGAGAGCGGAAAATCGAGCAACTGTCAACTGTCAACTGTCAACGGTCAACTGTATCTAATGTTGCTTATAGATCCAGAAGGATAAGAACCGAGGACGAAGCGGTCACTCTGGTCGACATTTGTATAAATTTTTGTCCATTATCCCTTTTTTATTGGGTTTACCTTTGATAAATGGTTGTAATATGTGGAATTATTTTGTTCCAGTTCAGTTATTCTTAAAGACATAAATTGCTATAGATTGCTATAGACACTTTATTCTGGAGGGTTAAATAGTTCATATTTGAGATCAGTGCTAATTTTTTAGGATAATGTTTGTGTGTCTTATTTTTTTCATTGTGATGGATAACCGGGAGAGTCTGGCGTGAGGACTGGTGTTCAGTAGGCCCCAGCACGTCCATTGCTTGGAAGAAGAAACACTTGTCATACTTTGCATAGGGACATGCGTCATTAATCCCTTGTTCTTTAGATGTCATGAAGACCACCAGGGAGTTTTTGACCCCAGTTTGTCTTGAACCTTTTTCTCTTTTTCTGGTTTTCACTAACCTAGCTGTTTTTGTTTGCCTGATGACTTCTTTTTAGTTTTATTTTAATCTTGTTTTATTCTTTATACTTTTGCATTTGAGTTTTTGTGTATTCTTGCAAATGGTTAAATATGTTGCGATGATTTTACTGTAATTTGTTTTGAAAGTATTTGATACTCAATACTACTACTACCAGAGGTATACCTTGAATGAATGCCCAGAGATTTGAACCATAAATGAGCTCTGTCTGAGAATGTTTGAGAATATGGATAGGAGGATGTTGTGGTCAACTGTGTCTAATGCTGCTGATAGATCCAGAAAGATGAGAACCGAGGACTGAGCTGTCACTCTGGTCGACATTTGTATATATTTTTGTCTATTATTTGTTTTTTGTTTTTATTTGTTATGGGGTTGATCTTTGATAAATGGTTGTAATATGTGGAATTATTTTGTTCTAGTTCAGGTATAGTTAAATAAATGAAGTGGTGTAGATTACACTTTATTCAGGAGGGTTAAATAGTTCATATTCAAAATATTAAAATTTTTCTTTCTTATTTTTTTTAATCTGATGCATAACAGGGAGAGTCTGGCGTGTGGTGTGCAGTAGGCCCCAGCATGTCCATTGCTGAGATGAAGAAACACTTGTTCTCCTAATGTGTATGGGAACATGTGTCATTACTCCCATGTTCTGTAGATGTCATGAAGACCACCAGGGAGTTTTTGATCTGTTTGTCTTGAAGCTTTTTCTCTCTTTCTTGTTTTCACCAACTTAGCTGTTTTTGTTTGCCTGCTCATTTGTTCTTGCTTTTATTTTAATCTTTTTATCTTTTGTAACCTTTTACATCTGAGGTTTTGTGTATTCTTGCAAGTGGTTAAATGTGTTGAGATTAATTTTACTGTGTTTTGTTTAGAAATATTGTACCTTTTATGTGGCAGTGTGTGAATAACTGTATGGACCAGTATCGGTTATGAGAGAGCAGTAAAACTAGAGAAAATGAGACCAGAGACCAGACATCATATATCAGAGAAGGATAGCTGGTCATCAAACGTAACACCCAGGTTTCTCACTACTTTGAGTAGTGAAGAGGTTTTTATATTGATACTGTGATGGATAGAAGATTTGGCTGGGGTATCCAAAAGTTTCTTCTTGGCAAGATTTTGTTGTAGGTGATGGACAAGTTGAGACGCTTGGTGAGACGGTGTGGTCATCTGATGGGAAGGACAGGTATAGCTGTGTTTATCAGTATATCAGTGATAACAGAAGCCATGAAAGTAGAAAATCGAGCCCAGAGAGGTGGAGTAAACCATGTGTGAATAGCTGTATAGACCAGTTTTGGTTATGAGAGAGTGGTGAAACTAGAGAAAATGAGAACAGAGACCAGAGGTAAGTTATTATACTGTGAAAGATCTGTTATTTTTTCAGCTGGTTTGAAAAGTGAATGGGGGTCAGTAAAAGAAGTAAAGGAAAGAACATATAAATCAAAACTTTAGTACAGAGAATAGGCGTAATTTGTAGTTAATGGAGTTAATTTATAGTTAAGCAAATAAAGTGGTGTAGATTATTATTTATTCAGGTGAGTGAACTAATTCATGTTTTGGATCAGTGCAAATCTTTTAGATTATTAGGACTCAGTAATCTACATATTAGGTTTCTTGTTTTAAATGTATGATTTTTGTTCCCTCGTTTTTTGACGTGATGGATAACTGGGAGAGTCTGGTGTGAGGACTGGTGTGCAGTAGGCCCCAGCATGTCCATTGCTGAGATGAAGAAACACTTGTTGTCATACTTTGTACATGTGTCATTACTCCCATGTTTTGTTGATGTCATGAGGACCACCAGGGAACTTTTGATCCCTTTTTCTCTTAAAGCTTTTTCTTTATTTCTGTTTTCCACTGATTTAGCTCTTGGTGTTTTGTATGGTGATTCTTTTTTGTTCTATTTTAATTGTTTGAACTTTTTCCTTGACATTTGGTGTCTGATGTTATGTGTGTTCATTGAAGTTGTGCACTTGTTAAGAGGATTTTCCTAGGAGACTCACTAGGAGATCATTGCAGTAACTGAGGTGAGAGATAACCATGGCCTGTACCAGGAGTTGGGTGGCATACTGGGTCAGGTATGACCTGATTATTCTGAAGTTTTATAAGGCAAAGTGACCCGACCGAGAGACAAATGCAGTCTGGTCGGAGAAGGATAGCTCATCATCAACTGTGACACCCAGGTTTCTCCCCCGTGGGGACCCGGGGTAGAATAGGTCCCCAGCACCCCCTTGCTGATAGCAAAGTGGCCCCATTTGTCACCTCTTACGGTGAGTTGTGACCCTTGTCTGTGGAGGAAGAGATCCTTATTCTTGAGGATTGTGTCTTTCTGCGGCTGCCACTAGTCCAACACAGTGGTTTGGCTCCTACTTCGCATAGGCAGGGGGTTGGAAAGGCACGATCCAGTCAATTGGCTTGTAACAATTTGTCTGAGGGTCTTTCGAGTGAAATGAACAGTTCTGTTTGTTTGCTCGAGTATACCATCTCTGTATCCCTGCTGCATAACTGGAGGAGGTCCGCAGCTCTGTGCATCCCCTTATTGGGCTCCGAGGTTGGTGAGGACCAGAGATGAATAAAAATCCGTAAATATGGTTACTAATCTAACCCTTTAAAAAACGGATATTGGAGAAAGATTTGAATGATCTATGCTCAGTACGAGGGATGTAGACGTGTCTTGCGGTAGCTCCGAGGAATTGTGACTTTTTATATTTTAATTGCATTTTATATACCCAGTTCAGTATTGCATCTGTGCAGTTTATCTACCTTTTTTCCCCACAAGATGAAAATATATAATGGCTGTATAACAGCGGCTTTGGAGGTTTTTGAGGGCAAATTAATCTCACACGTCCACACTATTGCCGACCTTGAGCGCTCGGCTATCGACCATGATAATAAGCTAACCAAGCTTCAAGCTAATATTAGCACGTTGACTGCCCTGGTTGACTCCCTCTCCAAGAAGTGCGAGGACCTGGAGGGTCGCTCCAGATGGAAAAATGTGCGCTTAATGGGTTTTTGTGAGGGTTCAGAGGGCCCTCGCCCCACTGAATTTGTGGCACAACTTCTAAAAGACCTACTTGGACTTGAGGAGAAAACTGTACTTGACCGAGTTCATCACACCCTACGTTCCAAGACCAGGGATGGTGAAGCGCCTCATCCCCTCATCATTCGAGTTAACCTGTTTCAAGTTCGGAACCAGATCCTTCGCAGAGTTGGAGAAGCTTCTCCTCTTTTCTACATGGGAAGGAGAATCTCTATCTTCCCTGATTTCACGCCGATGGTGGCTGGAAAAGAAGCCACTTTTGCTAAAGAGAGGAAGGAGCTCCATTTCTGTCCGAACGTTAAGTTTGGGCTCCTGTACTTGGCTACTCTGCACATCACTTTGCCTAGTGGACAGACACACAGGTTCGAGCACCCATCAAAAAAATGAGGACGGTTGTCGCTCCGGACTCGGTCTAGCTGATAAGCTAACTAATTAGCCGGTGTCGTTAGTTATTATTACTATATACTCGCTGGCATTTTGGTGTGATGATTATGGTCATATGGATGCGAGGTGAGACTCTTTGAGTTTACTTGGACTGTCCATATGCATATTACGATGGAAAATGCCTTCAGTTACCTGAACTTTGTTTATTATACCACAAGTTGTTGGCTTTGTCCTGCATTTTTATGTTGACTGATCTTATTTTGGTTTATCATGTTAAACCAATTTGATGCTTAGCATTGCTTTCTTGTGCTCGGTTGTAAAAACACTTTATAATGTACCTTTTAATTGTGTTCATAACTTGTCACTTTTCGTAGGAACGCCAATTAGTGGCAGGTGTCTTGTTGTTGGTGCCACTGGGAGACGTGACAGTTTGTGTGGATGTTTGGGGAAGCGCATTCCGTTATTGGGGTTGGTTCTGCTGGAATTTGGGTGGACTGGGGTTTTTTTTCCCCCTCTTTCCTCAGTCAGTTCATTGCGTTTTGAACTCTCGCAAACTATCACCCTTGCTCTTATATTGTACTCTGTTTTTATTTATTTATTTTTTTTCCTTTTTGAAAGAAAAACATGAACCATAACAACTTAGCAGCTTTGTCTAACGGGGAAGAAATTAGATTCACTAGCCTTAATTGAAAAGGGCACAACAATCCCATTAAACTCAGTAAGGTGTTGCAGTACCTTCGTCATATGAGTGCCCGTATCATTTTTCCACAAGAAACGCATCTTAAACCCTCAAATCATTTAAGACTGAAGAGAGGATAGGTGGGTCAAATTTATCATTCTTCTTTTTCGGGCAAATCAAGAGGTGTAGCTGTATTTCTGCATAAATCTGTCTCTTTTGTACATTCAAATATAGTTTCTGACCCTAATGGTAGATTTCTTATAGTTACTGGAAAAATTCATAATACCTGTGTGGCTTTCATTAATGTTTATGCTCCCAATTATGATGACGATGCATTTTTTAAACAACTGTTCTCCAAGATCCCTGATATGTCTATATAGCACTTAGTACTTGGTGGAGACTTTAATTGTTGGCTTAATCCCCAGTAGGACCATTCCTCTTCCGCAGCCTGTTTGACATCTAGGTTTGCTAAGCTTATCCGGTCTTTCATGAAGGAGTTTGCTGTTTCTGATGCCTGGCGCCTTTTTAATCCCACTAAACAGGAGTATTCTTTCTTCTCCCATGCTCACCACAACTTTACTCGTATTGATTTCTTCCTAGTTGATAATAGATTACTTCCATTTGTTTCGATGTGTAAATGTGATGCTATTGTTATGTGTGATCATGCTGCAGTTTCAATGAATATATTTTTTAAGAAATTTCGCTAATGCCCGTGTGCCATGGCTGCTTAATACACGGTTGCTTTTAAATGAGGACTTTGTTAATTTTGTTTCACAGCAAATTGAATTTTTGTTAGTCAAAATAAAACCCCTGATAAATCAGCTTCTCTGCTGTGGGAAACTTTGAAAGCATACATTAGGGGGGAGATAATCTCCTATTCAGGATATGAGAAAAAACTGAGGGAGACCAAAGTTGTTAAGCTGTTACAACGTATATCTCAGTTGAATAGCTTGTACGCCATTACCAAATCCCCAGATATATATAAGGAGTGTCTCTCTTTGCAAGCAGAACTTGATTTCCTAATGACCCATCATACTACAGAGCTGCTGCTTCAATCCAGATATACTTTCTGTGAACATGGGGATAAGGCCAGTAAGTTATTAGCACATCAGATACGTCTGACATCATCATCCCATCAAATCCTCCAGATACAAACAGTTTCTGGCAGAACTTCAGATCCTGTACAAGTGAACAAGGCGTTTAAGGAATTTTACATGTCTCTTTATTCATCTGAGCTCATATCTACTCGATCTGAGTTGGATAGCTTCTTTGACAAATTGTATATTCCTTCTGTTGACCGGTCTGTGGTAGAGGACTTGGAAAAGCCACTCACCATTGCGGAGCTCAATAAGGCCCTATTATCTATGCAAAGTGGGAAATGTCCAGGGCCAGATGGCTTTCCATGTGAGTTTTATAAAAAATTCTGGAGTGATTTGGCCCCATCGCTATTAGAGATGTTTAAGGAATCATTCAGCTCTGGTCGCCTCCCCCCAAACACTCACGCAAACTACCATCTCCCTCCTTCTGAAAAAAGGTAAAGATGCCTCAGCCTGCTCCTCTTATTGCCCTATAAGTCTATTGAACGTTGATTTCAAATGATCAAAGCTCTTGGCACTACATCTAGAACCCATTCTCCCATCTATTATTTCCACTGATCAGACAGGGTTTATTCAAAAGAGGCATTCTTTTTCAAACCTCATTACTGATATTGTTCGAAATCGCATAAAGGTAAAACTTTCACTTTATGCAGATAATCTCTTGTTGTACATTTGTCTGTTTGTGCCGCTCTTGCTACTTTTAAGTCATTTAGTCAGATATTTGAGTATATGTTGAACTTGAGTAAAAGTGAATTATTTCCCATGAGTACTGCAGCTAAGAATTATCCCCTTCATAATCTACCCTTTAAAATTGTGCACCATAGTTTTACATACCTTGCTATCCGTGTTACTCACAAAGTTGAGGATTTTTTCAAAGCTAATTTCGTTCCTTTGCTTTTTCAGATTCAAGATGACTGTGAATGTTGGTCCATGCGCAGTTTATCTTTAGTTGCATGTGTGAACTCTTTTAAAATGAACATTCTTCCGCCCCTTTCTTATTTAATCCAATGCATTCCACTCTTTCTCCCTCAGACTTTCTCTCATAAACTTGATTCCTTGATCTCTGAGTACATTTAGAATAAGAGGGTTTCAAGGTTATTCTGAGCAATCAGAATGGAAAGAAATCTCAATTTCTGATTTACCATTTCTTAGTATTGCTATCAAACACCATAACTGCTTCAAAATCACGGTAATCTCAACAACCCTAACAGCGTGGTGGAAAATCAAAAAAATCTTTAAATCAATAATGGAACCATGCAAATACACTCCAATATGGCATAACCCTGATTTTCTGCTTAACAAGAAACCACTTTTCTTTAATGGAAAATAAGCAATATCACACATCATCACCTTTTCGAAAATAACAACTTTATAACTTTTTCACATCTGACCAAGAAGTACGGTATCGGATAAGAACAGTTTCTTCAATACCTCCAACTAAAAGCAGCCTTGAACTCTAAAATCAATATATCAAACAATAACTTGCTCCCATCTCCATTAGTTCAAGAAATACTTAAAATAACAAACCTAAAGAAAGTCCTCTCAAAATGACATAAACTGATATCCATTGGCGATTCAACAGTTTCTATCCCAATTAAAGCATGGGAAAAGATTTCTCACTTACTCTTGATGTTGAATGCTGGACTCAAATCTGTAGGAACACTTTCACCATGACTAACAATACTAACCTTCAGCTGATACAGTACAAGGTCATTCACAGAGCACATATCACTCACCACAAGATGTGTAAAATGAGATTCTTAGATAACGATGTCTACACTGCACATTAAAAACTCCAGATGATTATTTCCACTCTATCTGGTTATGTTCTCCAGTTCAGCATTTCTGGCAAGAAGTCATTAACAAAATTTCTCTTATTGTGGACTGTAGCATCCCTCTATCCCCATCTCTCTGTCTACTTGATGATCATTCAGTAATAAAACCGCCAATCCAAAATCCAAAACGTTTACTCATTGCAGTAACTCTTGCCAAAAAAAACGTTATTTTAAAGTAAAAGTAGAAACATACTAAACATCATGCATTGGTTAAACCTCCTCAGAGAATACATATCTATGGAACAAATAACATTACAGGACCAACCTTTGCATTTTATAAACGACCGGGGTCATTTCATCAAGTCCTTAGACTTGCTTGTAAACTAATTCCCAACAAACACACACATCACACTTTTCGAATATACTCATTCACATATTCACCATCAGATAGACTCATCACATATTTACCTGTTTACACGAATACATACTTCCAATCTACACTTATTTTAGGATCTGTATGTCTGTTTACAATGCCTTATCATGTCCTACTATGCCAGCTTTTTTTTTCTTTTTTTTTCTTTCTGTCTTTTTCCTCTCTCTTCTTTCCTTTTCTAAATTGATTTATGTTGTGTTGCATGGTGAATGAGGATCAGCTTCACTAAATATTGACACTACAGTTGTTATCAAAATTAAAAATAAAGTTGTCCTCTGAAGAGAGGGGGTGGTGGCGGGGAAAAACAAAAAAAATTAATAGGATGAATATATTAATAACAAATTGCGTGAATTTAACCCTGCTGTTAATAAGAGATAGTGGTTTTCTTTTCAAACCTGACATGAACAAATAGTCTATACAAGATGCCGTATTTGTCATCTTAGGCTTGCACATGGTTTATTAAAAGGTGAAGAACCTCCGTCATGTCAGTTTTGTGGTATGGACTTGTCAGTGAAACATATTTTACTTTGTTGTTCTGCTCCGAGTAACACGAGGCAACGATTTTACTGCCAAAGTAGTCTGGAAGATGTTTTTAATAAGGTACACCACATAAAACTTTGGACTTTTAATCACATATTGGTTTAAAGAATCTTATTTGAATTATTTATTTATTTTTTTGTTTATTGAAGTCTCTTTTTTTTAATACTTTATCTTGTTTATTGTATCTTTCTGCCATGATATAGCCATTGTTGCTGATATGGCATTAAATTAAATCTACTACTACTACTACTACCCTGGTTTCTCTAAAATAAAGACAGTGGTTTTCTTTTCAGTCCTGACATGAACAAATAGTCTATACAAGATGCCGTATTTGTCATTCTAGGCTTACACATGGTTGTTTATTAACAGGTGAAGAACCTCCGTCATGTCAGTTTTGTAATATGGCCTTGTCAGTGAAACATATTTTACTTTGTTGTTTACGTTTACGTTTACAGCATTTAGCAGATGCTCTTATCAAGAGCGACGTACATCAGTGCTTTAGTAATCCACATGTGTTCTTCATACCTGTGAAGCTATACTTAAATCAACATCTGCTTTTAACCAAGTTACTGCTAGCTAGGTTGCACACCTTGTTCTGCTCTGATTAACACGAGGCAATGATTTTACTGCCAAAGTAGTCTGGAAGATGTTTTTAAAAAGGTACACCACATAAAGCTTTGGACATTTTATCAAGAATTGGTTTAAAGAATCTTATATGAATCATTTATTTATTTATTTTGTTTATTTAAGTCTCTTCTTTTTAATAGTTGTTCTTGTTTATTGTATCTTTCTGCCATGATATAGCCATTGTTGCTGATATGGCATTAAATTAAATCTACTACTACTACTACTACCCTGGTTTCTCACCACTTTGGATGGGGTGAGGGGTGAAGAGGCAGTTTTTATATTGATATTGTGATTGATTGAAGGTTTGGCTGAGATAACCATAAGTTCCTTCTTGGCAAGCTTTATCTGCAGGTGATGGACAAGCTGAGACACTTGGCGAGACAGTGTGGTTGTATGGACCAGTTTTCGGAAAACTAGAGAAAATGAGACCAGAGATCAGAGGTAAGTTATTGTACTGTTAAAGAAGTGTTATTTTTGTTTTCAGCGGGTTTGAAAAGTGAACGGGGGTCAGTAAAACAAGTAAAGGAAAGAACCAGAATTAGGGTTCAGTTAAACAAGTAAATAACACATAAAAGATGCAGAATCTCTTGAAGCTTTTTTTGTACTTCTGATTTCCACTGATTTAGCTGATTTAGGTGTTTTTCATGGTGATTTCTTTTTTGTTCCAAAAATCATCTCAGATCTGCACTAATGTTGGGAAATAACAAGAACGCTCCATATGAAAGAATGAGAATCTTAGTTCAGAGTAGGAGCTTCAGATGCTGAGGTTGTGTATGTATGTATGTATGTTCATGCCAATTTGCAAACTTGTTGATGATTTTGCTGTGTTTTGTACTGAACATTGTAAAACTCACCACTACTTTTTATGTGGCAGTGTGTGAATAGCTGTATAGACCCATTTCAGTTAACAAGATAAGTTATTCAAATTGTCCTGGTTTGAAATTTTCAGCTGGTTTGAAAAAGTGAAATGGTTTCTGTAAAACAAGTAAAGGAAAGAAAGAAAAAAAAAGAATGAGAATCACAGTACAGAGAATGAGCTTTAAATGTTTACAGGTCAGTACTTGTTTGGTCCTCGTAAACATTTTATTTATGCAGGTAATTAATAGTCTTTTATTTCTGTTTTTAGGGGTTGGTCTTATTTGATTGAAATATGTTGAACTGTTTTTGTTTAATTCAGTTAAATAAACTGAAACAAGTGCAGTTTGGTCAGAGAAGGACAACTGGTCATCAAACGTGACACCCAGGTTTCTCACTACTTTGAGGAGTAATGAGGTTTTTATATTGATACTGTGATGGATAGAAAGTTTCGCTGGGATATCCAAAAGTTTCTTCTTGGCAAGGTTTAGCTGTAGGTGATAGACATGCTGAGACGCTTGGTGAGACGGTGTGGTCATCTGGTGGGAAGGACAGGTATAGCTCTGTATCATCAGTGTATCAGTGATAAGAGACGCCATGAGAGTAGAAAATCGAGCCCAGAGAGGTGGAGTAAACCATGTGTGAATACCTGTATGGACCAGTTTTATTCATGAGAGAGTTGTGAAACTAGAGAAAATGAGACCAGAGAGCAGAGGTAAGTTATTGTACTGTTAAAGAAGTGTTTTTTTTTTCCAGCTGGTTTGAAAAGTGTATAGGGGTCAGTAAAACAAGAAAAGGAAAGAACCAGAATTAGTGTTCAGTTAAACAAGTAAAGAACATATAAAAGAAGCAGAATCTTAGTACAGAGAATGAGCTTCAGGTGCTTATGGTTAAGTACTTGTTCTGTCCCAGTTAACATTTCATTTATACAAGTAATTTAATATAATTTCTGTTTAATGGAATTGATCTTATTAATAACTGTAATATGTTAAATTGTTTTTTGTTCTAGTTAACTTATTGTTAAGCAAAAAGTGATGTAGATTTTTTGTTCAGGTGGGTTAACTAATTCATACTTTGGATCAGTGCAAATGTTTTATAATATTTGGACTCAGTAATCGACATATTAGGTTTCTTGTTTTAAATTTATGATTTGTTTCCTCTTTTTTTTTGGCGTGATGGATAACTGGGAGAGTCTGGTGTAGGGTCTGGTGTGTAGTAGGCCCCGTATGTCCATTGCTGAGATGAAGAAACACTTGTTCTCTTTCTTTGTGTTAGCACTTGTATCATTACTCTCGTATTTTGTTGATGTCATGAGGACCACCAGGGAACTTTAGATCCCATTTTGTCTTGAAGCTTTTTCTTTATTTCTGTTTTCCCGTGATTTAGCTCTTGGTGTTTTGCATGATGTTTCTTTTTGTTCTATTTTAATCGTTTTAACTTTTTTTTTAACATTTGGCATCTGAGCTTACGTGTGTTCATGCAACTTGTACACTTTTTGAGATGATTTTTCTGTGAGACCCACTAGGAGGGCATTTCAGTAACTGAGGTGAGAGATAACCATGGCCTGTACCAGAAGTTGGGTGGCACACTGGGTCTGGTATGACCTGATTATTCTGATGTTGTATAAGGCAAAGTGACCCAACCGAGAAGCAAATGCAGTCTGATCAGAGAAGGATAGCTGGTCATCAGCTGTGACACCCAGGTTTCTCACCTTTTTGGATGGGGTGAGGAGTGTGGAGGCCATTTTTACACTGATACTGGATAGAAGGTTTTGCTGGGATAACCAAAAGTTCCTTTTTGGCAAGGTTTGCTGCAGGTGCTGGACAAGCTGAGACCCTTGGTGAGACGGTGTGGTTGTATGGACCAGTTTTGGTTATGAGACAGAGGTAAAACTAGAGAAAATGAGACCAGAGGTAAGTTATTGTACTGTGTAAGAAATGTTATTTTGTTTTCAGCTGGTTTGAAAAGTGAACGACGGTCTAAAAACACAGTAATGAACATATGGAATATGAGAAACAGAATCAAAGTACAGAGAATGAGCTTCAGATGCTTACAGGTCAGTATTTGTTTGGTCCTCGTAAACATTTTATTCATGCAGGTTAGTAATTGTCTTTTTTTTTTTATGGGTTGGTCTTATTTGATTGAAATATGTTGAATTGTTTTGTTCAAATTTCTGTCATCGTTGAACAAAAGTCATGTAGATTATACTTAATTCAGGTTAAATATCTCAAATCTATGGTTCAGTGCTAAACTTTTATGATCTTTGGGGACATGTATTATTACTGCCATGTTCTGTAGATGTCATGAAGACCACCAGAGAATTTTTGATTTCATGTTGTCTTAAAGCGTTTTCTCTCTTTTTTCCGATTAAGCTCTTGGTGTTTTGTCTGCTGAGTTCTTTATGGTTCTGTTTTCACCTTTTTATATTCTTTAAGGTTTAGCATTTGACATTATTTGTGTTCATACAATTGTGTGAACTTGTTGATGATTTTACTGTGTTTTGTTTTGAAATATTGTGAAATACAAATATACTTATGTGGCAGTGTGTGTATAGTTGTATGGACCACTATTTGCTTATGAGAGAGCGATTAAACTAGAGAACATGATACCAGAGACCAGAGGTAAGGTATTCAAATTGTCTTGTCAAAGAAATGTTATTTTTGTTTTCAGCTGGTTAGAAAAGTAAACTGGTATCAGCAAAACAATTTAAGGAAAGAACATATAAAAGAATGAGAATTTTAGTACAGAGAATGAGCTTCAGGTTTTTGTGGGTAAGCACTTGTTTGGTCCTAGTAAACATGTTATTTATACAAGTAATTTAATATGATTTCTGTTTTATGTTATTGTTAATAACTGTAATATGTTCTTGTTCTAATAATTTTGTTCTAGTTAATTTATAATTAAGCAAATAAAGTGGTGTAGATGGTAATTTATTCAGGTGGGTTAACTAATTTATATTTTGGATCAATGCAAATCTTTCATATTTTTATGACTCAGTAATCTACATATTAGGTTTCTTGTTTTAAATGTATGATTTTTGTTTCCTCATTTTTCGGAGTGATGGATGACTGGGAGAGTCTGGTGTGGGGACTGGTATGCAGTTGGCCCCAGTATGTCCATTGCATGGTCATTTATTTTTTGTTCTATTTTAATCGTTTGAACTTTTTTTTTAACATTTAGTGTCTGATGTTATGTGTTAATGCAACTTGTTGAGATGATTTTCCTGGGAGACTCACTAGGAAGTCATTGCAGTAACTGAGGTGATAGCTAACCATGGCCTGTACCAGGAGTTGGGTGGCATACTGGGTCAGGTATGACCTGATTATTCGGATGTTGTATAAGGTAATGTTACCCGACCGAGTGACAAATTCAGTCTGATCAGTGAAGGATAGCTCTTGCTAAGAAAAACGTTATTTCAAAGTAAAAGTAGAAACACACTAAACACCATGCATTGGTTAAACCTCCTCAAAGAATACATATCTATGGAACAAATATCATTACAGCACCAACCTTTACACTTTATAAAAGACTGAGGTCCTTTTATCAAGTCCTTAGACTTGCCTGTAAACTAATTCCTAACAAACACACACATCACACACTATTCAAATATACTCATTCACATATTCACCATCAGATAAACTCATCAAATATTTACCTGTTTACACGAATACATACTTCCAATCTCCACTTATTTTAGGATCTGTATGTCTGTTTACAATGCCTTGTCATGTCCTGTTACGCCAGTTTTGTTTTCTTTGTCTTTTCCCTCTCTCTTCTTTCCTTTTCTAGATTGATTTATGATGTGTTACATGGTGAATGAGGATCAGCTTCACTAAATATTGACACTGCAGTTGTTATCAAAATTAAAAATATAGTTGTCCTCCGAAGAGGGGGGGTGGTGGCTGGGAAAAAAAAAAAATAAATAATTGGATGAATGTATTAATAACAAATTGCGTGAATTTAACCCTGCTGTTAATAAGAGACAATGGTTTTCTTTTCAAACCTGACATGATCAAATAGTCTATACAAGATGCCGTATTTGTCATTCTAGGCTTATACATGGTTGTTTATTAAAAGGTGAAGAACCCCTGTCATGTCAGTTTTGTAATATGGCCTTGTCAGTGAAACATATTTTACTTTGTTGTTCTGCTCTGAGTAACACGAGGCAACGATTTTACTGCCAAAGTAGTGTGTAAGATGTTTTTAATAAGGTACACCACATAAAGCTTTGGACTTTTTATCAAATATTGGTTTAAAGAATCTTATTTAAAATATTTATTTATTTGTTTGTTTGTTTATTTAAGTCTCTTTTTTTAATTGTTTATCTTGTTTATTGTATCTTTCTGCCATGATATTGTTCCTGATAAGGCATTAAACTTAAATCTACTTCTACTACTTCTATCCAGGTTTCTCACCACTTTGGATGGGGTGAGGGGTGAAGAGGCAATTTTTATATTGATATTGTGATTGAAGTTTGGCTGAGATAACCATAAGTTCCTTCTTGGCAAGCTTTATCTGCAGGTGATGGACAAGCTGAGACACTTGGCGAGACAGTGTGGTTGCATGTACCAGTTTTGGTAAAACTAGAGAAAATGAGACCACAGACCAGAGGTAAGTTATTGTACTGTATAAGAAATGTTATTTTTTATTTCAGCTGGTTTGAAAAGTGAATGACGGTCTAAAAAACACAGTAATGAACATATGAAATATGAGAAACAGAATCATATTTCAGAGAATTAGCTTTTGATGCTTATAGGTAAGTATTTGTTTGTTCCTAGTCAACTTTTTTATTTGTACAAGTAATTGTCTGTTATTTCTGTAATTTGGGGTTTTATGGGTCTAGTTCAGGTAGAGGTGTTGATCATATTTTATTCAGGGGGACTACATAGTACATGGTTAGGATCAATGCAAATCTGTCATGATATTATTTGGACTCGATAATCTATTTATTTGTAGCATATACTGTATTATTTAAGTGGCAGTGTGTGAATAGCTGTATGGACCAGTATTGTTTATGAGAGAGTGGTAAAACTCGAGAAAATGAGACCAGAGGCCAGACATGAGATACCAGAGAAGGATAGCTGGTCATCAAACGTGACACCAAGGTTTCTCACTACTTTGAAGAATGAAGAGGTTTTTATGTTGATACTGTGATGGATAGAAAGTTTCGCTGGGATATCCAAAAGTTTCTTCTGTGCAAGGTTTAGTTGTAGGTGATGGACATGCTGAGACGCTTTGTGAGATGGTGTGATCGTCTGGTGGGAAGGACAGGTATAATTCTGTATCATCAGTATATCAGTGATAAGAGACGCCATGAGAGTAGAAAATCGAGCCCAGAGAGGTGGTGTAAACCATGTATGAATAGCTGTATGGACCAGTTTTAGTTATGAGAGAGTGATGAAACTAGAGAAAATGAGACCAGAGACCAGAGGTAAGTTATTGTGCTGTAAAGGAAGTGTTATTTTTGTTTTCAGCAGTTATTTTTTCAGCTGGCTTCAAAAGTGAATGGGAGTCAGTATAACAAGTAAAGGAACGAACTGTCAGGTCTGGGTTTCGGCCACTAGAGGCCGCCATTAGTTTTGTTCTGGGTCTCTTGTGTTTTGCATCTCATCAGGAGCCTAACAACCCAGGTGTTCATAGCAAACACATTAGCTGGGTTGCTAGGCAGCTGATGAGATGTCCAGGTGTGTTTTGTTATGTTTGGGTTCAAAAGCACCGCCGTCACAGAGCAACGGCGCGTAGTCACCCAATTCCTATCCCAATAGTCATACCTTAATACCAAGGTTCCTGCTATGCATGTTTGGGGGTTTGTACAGCTCGTGCCGTGTAGCCGTGTGTTTCGCTTCTGTGTGCTGGGCTATGCTTATGTTATGTCTACGTTTGAACCCCTATGCTAAGCTACGTTTATGGTCTTGTGTTTAGGCTATGCTTATGTAAAGTCTACGACTGTACCCCAATGCTAAGATACTTTGATGGTCTTATGTTTAGGTTATGCTTATGTAAAGCTAGGGTTGCCAACTTTCTCAATGCCAAATGCGGGACACTTGCTGGAGTGTGGAGTGGGGGGGGGGGGTGGAGAGGAGAGGAGAAGAGAAGAGACGAGACGAGACGAGACTGTACGAGAAGGGTGTCCCTGCACAACCGGAGAGGCTTCAGTTTCAGGACCGCATTTCTAGGACCGCATTTCTAGGACCCTA
>JBBPCZ010132206.1:0-22558 GCA_037974445.1 Brycinus macrolepidotus | reverse complement strand
CATGCTGGAACAGAAAAGGTTCTTCCCCAAACTGGGTCCACAAAGTTGGAAGCATGGCGTTGTCCAGAATGTCTTGGCCTGCTGAAGCATTAACATTAAGCCCTTCACTGGAAGTAAGGGGCCTAGACCAAACCCTGAAAAACAGGTGTGTCCCAATACATTTGTCCATATAGTGTAGTAAAAATTAAATTAACTTCACTAATACTCTTACAGAGCTAATCTGACTACTGCTAGTGCTCTAGAGCTAATTTATCCTCTGCCAGGGCTCTACAGCTAAACTGATCGCTGCCTAGTTATTCACCTACAAACAGCAGGCTAAGCAGGTGGACATTTTTCCACTTTCTTCAGTTCCATTTTCTTTGGGGAGTTTACCGAACATCACAAAAAGCGTACATGGAAGCAATCCTGTTACTAATCACTTTGCGTACATGAAATTTACAGCCGAATCTGGCATGCCTGGATATCACGAGGCAGCTTATCACAAAATAGGGCCAGAGCGTCCTTGCCAACAAGAAATAGAGCAGCAAATGACATGCTAGAACGTCTACATGATCAACAGCATTCAAGGGAACAAGGATATTAATCCATATCTGTGGGCCGAGACAGTTATATTAATAGAACCAGATCCACATCTTAGCAGATGAAAAGGAGGCCTAGAATTTTATCTTGTTATGGAGGAGGTAAAGGAGACAAGCTTTTCCAGCCACTTTACTGTGTTTGCACAATGACATCTGTTGATACTCAGGGTTCAGGGCTGCGTGTGTATGTATGTGTTAACAGAAAATGTGAGTAGATCATATGTTAAGGTAAGTAGCCAGACAATTGCATCATTACATCTGGAAATATAAATGACAATATGGAGGTTCATTACTAAAGAGACTTTTAATCAAAGATAGCTACTAACACTGAAGTGCAAAATGGCAATGATCTTATTTAATTTTAAAAAGTGACCAACTTAATGTTGAACATTTAAAGACTGTCCAAGGCCAGCATGCCCATCCAAAATACACACTGTACTTAGAACAGACCTACTACGAACCCAGAAGACATTTGGAAGTACAGAACACAACAGCTTTGTATGAATTTTGCATCTAGCCCACATTTGGAAAACCACCAGAAGGCATAAGACAGCCTTCTGCTCACTGTTGCAAGGCGCTGGAATAAGATGCAGGATTCAAGGATGGTATTCTACGCTGACCAAACTGTACACACTGTATAGAAATAAAAAAAAACAATAATGTTTGCACACCCGAGCAACATCTTATGGGTATAAAAGACCAAAATGTTGAAAAAAAATATGAATCAAATAGCTAAAACAAACAGCAGAAGATCTTAAAGCTTGAAAAGTAACATTTTACCATCATAGAGTGTCAGAAACCACTCAAGCATGTATATTTTAGAACAACTTAACTTGCTAATTGGTGGGGTCTGCTTGGTGGGGTTTTGTACATGAGCTCCAATGCTCAGGTGCAAAAGTAAAAAAATAAACTTCAGACATGAAATATTTAGGGTAATGGAAAATCTAAATCTGATTTTTAAAACCTGATTATTGATAAAAAGGCATTAAAAAATAGTAAAATATATACGTATGGTGCTATATTATTATTCACTCTGGAAGGTTTACATCCCTTTTCACCTCACTCTTGTGCAATATCATCCGTATAGTGCAATATTACTCATTCTGGGAAGTTTTTTTCCCTTTCCACTTCACTGTTATACTGCTGTATTGCTTTCTTACTGTTTTGTTTGTTTGTTTTGCTCTTTGTTTAGTGTTGCTAAATGTCTCCTCATATTAATGGTGCAAGCTTGCAACTGACCACACACACACACACACACACAGACACACACATCCAAACACCATGGACTGACAAGTGGAAGTTTCTCTTACATGCAATGTTTCTCTTCTGTGCTATATTTTTCTCTGTGTGCATTATTCTGGTACAACAGGTGCAACTTATATACATAAATGTGTAGGTTTATATGGACACATATATTAGCATACACCTACTGTACAAATAATTTTTTATATTTTTGTATTAGTTGTTTTTGTTTTAGTATCTTTTGTTTTGCCACTTTCTGCTGCTCTTACCTTTCTACTGTCCACTTTCTGCCGTAGCAATGCAAATTTCCCACTTCTGGGACTAATAAAGGTTTATCTTATCTTATCTTAAGACTAGTCATTCTGGAAGGATTACATAGTGCCCACACAATACTGTTACATTATATTATTGTACATTGTTGTGGTGTCTATTTATTATATTGTTTGCATTGTTTCTGTCTTATCTTGCACTCTGTTGAGTGTTGAATGTTGCTATATGTTGCACTGTGGTCCATGGAGAAATGTTGTCTCATCTCACTTTGTGCATCTATACAGCTGCTGATGACAATAAAATTACTTTGAACAATGAATATGGACATTCTTCACTTTGGCCTTAACATATTCAGGTTTACCAAGAAATACTGCTTTGAACCACACTCCCATGGTCTTAACAATATATATGACCAAAACCACGAGCATCACCCTCCACCTAGTCCTTATTGTAACCATAGTAACAGAAAACAATAAATAGACAATAGACCACAAAACACAGCAGAGAAACCCCTAACAATAAAAGTAGGCAGACAAACAATGCTACATAATGCAAAAGGCAAAAACAAAGACCAGAAATGAGACACAGGACAAAGAAGGCGGCACTACGGACCAAACACATCCGAAATGATAAGAACACAAAGCCAA
Source organism: Brycinus macrolepidotus (assembly GCA_037974445.1). NCBI lineage: Eukaryota > Metazoa > Chordata > Actinopteri > Characiformes > Alestidae > Brycinus > Brycinus macrolepidotus. The sequence goes on along the minus strand of JBBPCZ010132206.1, from coordinate 19,821 downwards.
GATCATGTAGAGGACAGACAGGGGCAGAACCTGGCAGGGTTACTGTGTCCGAAAACCTTAAAAGTCACTCCTACTCCTACCCATCCTCCTTCTGTTAAACTGATTTTGAGACATTATCTTGCCAGCTGTCCAGATATCAGGGTAGATGAGAAAAGCCGCCCCAAACACCTGCCGAAGTTGCCTCCAGTGGAGGATTAACAACATTAAATCTAATGATGTTGAAGTGGTTCATCTGTCCAGTTTCCCAATTACTCCTTGTATCCTCCATTCCTCGACTCCTCCACATTCTTCCAGGGTTTGGGAGGAGCGGGGGGGGGGGGTTACACGGACAGCAGCAGTAGCAAAAGTTTCTCGATACATCCAGTGAAGCCTTTAAACAATAAACCTCTGAAGGCTATTGTTGTTCCTTGTTTGTGCCCTAGAGGTTTTTAGAACGATTCAGATCAGACCATCATCAATCACAGTTCGTGATTTCAACTTGTGTCCTTGTCTTAAAGGCCTTCAAGGATAAGGATTAGTAAAAATGAGGGGAAGTGTCTTACCCTTCCGCTCAACAATAATGAAATGCAACGTGAATGAAAAGGTAGCAGGCCTCATTAGGCTGGGATATTGTGTTCAGCTTTTTCACTTAATACAGGAAGATTATTTGATGACACACTGGGTTCTGGGTTACTCATCACTACTATAAAGGCACTTTTCCATAGGTATACAGGAACCATGCTGTATCTAAACCGTACTGTGACAGCACGAACTTGCAGCACGCTTTGATTTCCCAGTGTATCTCAGCCCGGTAACGGCGATTCTGATGCGTCAGCAGCACAATTCTCTCCCACAGTTTAAGGCTGGCCATCCCAAAATTGATATTGCAGTCTTTTATTATTTATAGTCTTGGTTGAGTTTTTAATTTTTTCTTGGCATTCTTTAGCCGTGTGATGAAAATCTAGGCCAGCTAACTTGTTAGTGATGTCCTGGATCACCTTCACATTTCTCACAGAGTTAAAGATAAATTTGTTATCGTCATAGAAACCTCCCACTGAAATTTATCTTCAGTCCAAACAGAGAGTAGTGCTTGTACTTCGTCTATTTCCCAGTTATTAGTTTGCATCTCCATTGTTGTTGTTTTTTGCAAAAACTGTAAAAAAAAACAGTGACCTCCTTCCATGTCATGATGACATTTCTACCAATCAGAAAGCAGTGAAGTCAGCTTGGCTGCGGCCTACTTTTAGCCCTGCTATTGAGCAACTCGGGTACAGCTTGGGTATGGGTCGCTTTATTTATAACGGAAAAACATTTGATCACTGTGCAGCACGGTTCCATGAGCCAGTGGAAAAGCGCCATAAGTCTCTGTAACATATAGCTACATGGACCCCATATGCAGTGTTTAGCTTTGCTCTTAAGTGCCACAGCTTGGTGCTTTACTAATGTGGTAAGGGCTCACTAACCTGATTTAACTCATCAGTGAAGCGTAAAACCCTTCTTATGGTAACTGAGCTATGAATAAGAAGACAGTTGGTAATCATGGAGATTATTCCTGCTTTCAGTCACCGCTGGACGCTAAAAGTATGATTCGCCAAAAAATCAAATTTACACCTTTAGTAAATGTATTTACTTGCATTTTACAGTGGTGCTGCAGTAGTCTCTAGAGTGAGAATTTATGGTTTAAAAACTAGGAAATCCCACCTTCTGATGTAAATAGTTCTGGGGTTCCACAAGGAGAGGTCTGGAAATGGTTAAGTGACTGACACAACACTTAAGACTTTTGTACAACACTCTCTCTCTCTCTCTCGCATATATATATATACAACAGAAATGACGTATAAGATGAGGAGGACAAGATGCTTAAGTCTAAAATTAGGAGAGCAGCTTTCCATCCAGATACTTTACCTCAGCTAAGCTTCTTTTTCTGGCTAAAAGGGTAAAAACGTGTCATTTACAAGTTAGGAGTTACACTAATGCTGGCTTGTCTGTATATATTAGCCATTAGCCAGTGTCTAATCTAGCAGTGAGAACTGGATGACACCATAGGGGTTCCCAGTGCAGTGAATGCCGGGAATCGTACTGAAGGTACGTTAATGAACAAAAACATTAAAAACAATATCAAATTGTGAATTCTGTGAAAACAGTGAGGCTGAAGGATGTATTGTTGCGCCACAGAATATGGACAACACATCAAATAACAGACTGAACTCTAGTTTTAGGTCAAAATGTTAGTCAGGAGATGCTGTAACACTTTGTTGTGCAGAGCTCTGAAATGAGGATGCCGGGAACTGCTGGGCGAAAAGTCATTTAAGGACGATAAGCTACACTGGGACTCTGAAAGGCTTTTGTTTTGAAGTCATTGTCATCTCAATTACATGCTGCTGGCTCGCGTCTGTCCGTGGAGGAAACGCTACCGAGCTGATAATTATTAGCTCTTCTTTGGAAACCAGTCAATAGTCACATATCTTGCAAATCTTTTTTTTTTTGCACCTGCAGGGGCCACATGCATGGTTAAAACTGAAAGAAAAGAGACAAACACCTCTGTGTTTTGATCTTTACTTCCCGTCACAGTTGTGTTCGCACCCTAAGGGGAGTGTGCGGTGCATTATTCAGACAAACTGGATATTGAATTGATCTGTTCCACCAGCAGGAAAAAAACACAATGTGTATTGAAAACAGAAATTGGTTCACTCACCCTCAGGAGTTCATTTGAGTCAAATATGTCCATTTCCTCAGTTGTTCAGCAGTTGCTTTCATTCAGAATCTACTCAGTGATGGGCAGTGGTGTGTAAAATGGGGGGGGGGGGGGTTCTGAGAATAAAGTATAAGGTTACTGATTAGATGGGCTAGTCACTGTTGCTATTTCTTCCACATCATAATCTGATCCGGCTGCCAGCAGAAATTAGGCCTCTCTCTCTCTCTCTCTTTTGGTTAGTGATGACGCAGGACACTGGAGGACTGGAGGAGACGGTGACTAAGGGGACATTTCTGTGAAGGAAAAAAGAGCAAATAGATCATTCGAAGCATTTCCTCATTAAGGAAACGTCCCTGTGGCAGCCACCATCATTAAGAGCTTTAATATCCTTTTCAGTCCTGTACGAGAAGACCAGGCTGAGAGGGAGTGGAGCACAAGGAGACGTCATACGATTAATGTGGATCATATATCAGCTTGTTACTGGGCTCTACTGGTAGATGCTGTGCTCTGAGATGCCAGAGTTTTTGTTCTATGTCAGTAAGGCTCAGACACTCTGTACACAGAGCACCTGATGTAAACTGCACACTGGAATCGCCACACATTTCAGAATCTTCCCTGTCACGGTTGTCTGCGCTTCTGTACAGGGCTTTTACAACTCCAGTGGGAAATCAACCATTTGTATAGTAGTCTAATTGTATCAGTGGGGGTGGGGTTTCTACTTTCTCAGTCTACTGGGGGGTCTACTAGTTGATTGCTGCCCAAGGCACTGACGAGCAAATTCATTAGTCAGCATCTATGGAACACCTAATGAGTGGCTGGTTGAAGAAGTATGGCCTGATCTTGAAATGACATTATGTTCTTTAAGTCAGACTGGATATGAGAGAATCCTAGAAAAAAAGATATAAGATTCCCTCCTCAGCTACCCAGGTGCACACACACACACACACACGCACACATGCACACACACAAAATCATGTCAAAAGCTTTCAAAAACTGATAAAACTCAATCACAAAGAGGTTATTCCATCTAGAGTGATGTAATTCAATTGACCCCCCTCTCTGGAGATCCATGCTGTTTTTGTGGACATTTGCCAGAAGGCGGTTTTGCAGTGGCTGCAAATACAAAAACAATTGGCACCAGAAGCAGGTCAAGCAATTTGTCCCTGAAACTGACATTTAATTAAACAGAAAGGAGCGTTCCCTCTTGTTTTCTTATTTTGAAAGAATGGACTATCAGCGCACTTTGGAATTAAACACTGTAGAAGTAATTCGATACAAAAAAGTGAGATCATTTCTAAACAGCTTTTTGCCTAAAAAGTTGACACCTCCATTAAGATCTGTGGAAGGGAAAGGAGCAAACCATGTTGCTAACTGTCTCTTTAATTTATTGCAGCTACAGTCTCAGGGCACATTTCACTACACATTGTACTTGTGTAACTGTGTATGAGACAAATGAAGAATCACAAATCTTGAATCTGCTATATTGGTGTGATATATAAGGAAAGACAGAAGAGCAGTTGATCCTCAGGTGTCTGGGAATGTCAATGCAGGCCATGATTAGACTGTATCAGCAAGAACAGTCTGTCGAAACAGAGAGGGGTATTATAGTAGACCTGCAGTGCAGAAACCCCTCATTACAAAGATCAATAACGGGAGATGATGAGAGGTCAGTGGTGTATAAGCCACAGACACTGGTCTATAGACATGTGGAAAACAGTGAAGTGGTCAGATGAGTCATTCAACACCATATTCTTCACAAGTTGGTGAGACATTTTGTTAGCATAGCTTGGCTCCAGTTATCCCCTTAGAGTGAAGGGTCTTTTCAAATTAGTACAAAGTTATTGTGACTGGTCACCTTTATGACGAACCATTTCTATGCTAATGGGAGTGGTCTTTTAAAAGATGACAATACTCCCATTCACAGGGCACAAGGGGTCACTGAATAAGGTATAAAAATGATGTAAATCATGTTGTGGATTTCTAGACTGACATGTTCGACAGCTCTCTCGACCATCAGCATAAAACAACAACTGAGGGAATATCTTTTGGAAGAATGGTGTTCCATCCCCCCAGAACAAACACTCGTAAAATATATACTAAAACGTATTATTTTGTCACCTATATATAGCAAAATTTGTGTCATTTTAACACCATTCAAAATGCCTGCTGTTCTTTACATTGTGTGAATATTCCATTAAATAGAATAGACTTCAAATTACTTGTAATAAAATATTTTTATATGAGCAGGAGTATTTTCCTACTCCTGTAAAAACCATTTCAGAGGTAGTGATGCTATATCACCCTATTTCAATTCAATTTGATCTATATAGTGCTTTTTACAAACGTTGTCTACAAAGCAGTTTTACAGAATCCAGTAAATGAGCTGAGGGTGACAGAGGGGAACTTCCTGAAGCTGGAGGAAGAAACCTTGGGAGGAACCAATACTCAAAGGGGAACCCATCCTCCTATGGTCAACCCAGAGAGAGAAAGAGAGTCTCTGTGGAGATAATCAGAGGACTTTGTGGGCAGACTTAATCACTGAGTAGGAACAGTCAGTGGTGGTAGTTTTTGTTAGAGTCTGTGTGAGGAGGAACAGATAAGAGTCAGTAGTGGTAGTTCTTGTTGGAGTTGGTGTGAGGAGGAACAGTTAGAGTCAGTAGTGGTAGTTTTTGCTGGAGTCAGTGTGAGGGGTAGTTTGAGAGTCCCCAGCAGTAAGAGCAATCTCTGCTGGAGCTTTTGAGCAGCAGCTGCCCTTGAATGGGGGAGGAGCACATGGGCAGTCCAAAGCAGCCAAACCAATCAAGGATACTTGGGCAAGGATCCAGTGATTGCAGATCTCGAATGAGGTGGTGACCTGGAGCCCCGATGGGTGTCAGTTGGGCTAGACAGATGGACATGCTCTTCCTTTATTTAAATTTATTTGAAAAGAAAGCGATGCATGTCCACTGCAGGAAAACAAGCTAATGCTTTCCTTTAGCTAACACTGTCGGTGCGTGACCACATACTACTCCACTGTTATTCTTGGCTCAACACTTCACTACATATACACAATTCAGAGCTATTGCAGTATTGATCGGGAGCCTGTCTCTCAACAGTGCTGCACATACTGAATCGTAATGCTTAATCAAACAGGCACAGGCACCTTATGGTAAAACATATCGATGTAACTTTGGTTAAAGGGGAATTTCACTAAAGGGAAATTTCTATGTAATTCAATGGTTGAGATGTAAACAGAGTCATTCAGAGTGGTTTGATGTCAAATTTCTTTACAGTGGAAGTGATATTGAACCAGGGGTCACAACATCTGTAACACAAATAAAGGCATTTTATTTACTCTCTGAAATCAGCAGTGCACCTACAGGTGTCTTCTTAGTTCTTATAATAATATTGATGATGGTGATGAATACACTCATTATGCATGTTTACATAACCTTTAATTCATGCTCTATTCAGGTGCAATGTCTAAGACATTGCAGCATTGTTAGTGAACAATAAGGATTATGCGGATTGATGATGGCGGGAAAAAAATTCCCAGCTGCCTACATTTTGTCTTACCTTATCTTTGCTGTGCTAATGAATGAGAGTGCTCTCTTGCTGTGTGCTTTGAAGTGAGCATGCTCCCTGCTTTTGAAGTTCACATGGAAGGGAAAGTGCTTCTATTCTGCCCAGACAGCTTTGATTCTCAGACCAAACAATGCCCTGGACAAAAAGCAGCCTTAGCAGGCACTTCCTTGGACAGCATCCTAACTCTTCGTGGGCCTTGTGATTCCATCTGCACCCTGTCCTGAACAGCACCATGGGTACTGTTTATTTAGGAAGTTCAAATGAGACTTATAATGACCTGAGGAAAAACTCCACCAGACTCTCCAAAGCTGCCGAGTGAGACACAATCAACAATAAAAGCACCGAACAGTGACCCCTAGTGGAAAAAGGGTTCTACTGCAATACAATGCAATGCTAAACTACACTGTGCAAAACAATTCATTGCCTACATTTGATTGATTCTGCTTGTTTTTAACAGTTACATTGTGATCATATATTGCCAACTAAAGACCAACTAAGAAAAAATAGTGGTCCCATTGCTCAGAGTCCTTAGTCTACTAGGGCAAGAATCACATACAAATTAAATATAGCATGCTAATCTACTAAATGTCTATGAACTAACAAAAAAACTAATTCTACAGCTCTAAGCTGAAGTAACTTAATGGTTCTTTATTTAATTTCTAACCCCAGGGTACCTGTTCTGAAGTTAGGATAAGGTATAAGGGTAAGGTATCTTAGATCAACCTAAGAGCTACTTGTGAGCAGGAAATAAGCCAGGAATAAGCAGAGTGGAGCAGAGAGAAAGGATGTCTGGCTGTCCTGATTACTGCCCACTCAACCAGCAGCCCCTGTTCGCCTGACAGCAGCTGACACAGCCTCTCTCGTCCGCCCAAAGCTGACAGGCACTTCATCACAATTAACACTCATCATAACAAAGCCAAATGAAAGAAGAGAGGGCGAGTGACGGAGTAATCTGAACTTTCTGTCAGTTTACTGAATCTCTGTCAGTAGCCTGCTAAGAATAAGTTGTTTGAACTGGTTTATACTTCAGGTAAGAACACACTGGACTGGATTTTGATAAGAAAAAGGCAATAGTTACCATAAACTGCAGATGTTTATTCTTGTAAAACATTTGAAAGTTGTTGAGTGTACAACTATAATGAAATATGTAAAATAAAACGAGATTCCTTTATAAGATGAAAGAATCTGTAACAATGCATGTCTGACATCCTGTTAACTGGTTGTGTGGTGATGCAGAGTCATATTTATCGACTGTCCTTTAACTTTAAATCCACTTGTTAACTGTTTCATTATAATTATTATAATTATATTATAATAATTATTATATTAGGTGGCTTTTTATAGGTCAGTAGTGACGAATAAAAGTATGATATTTTCTGGCTAATAAAGGTACTCAGATGGTGAACATACAGTGAATGTATCTGTTAGCAAAGAATATTGAGTGTATTTTTAATAAATATTAAAAATACAATCAATATTACATACTCAAATATTTCCAAGGGGATGACACCTCCACATCACCTTTCACTGACCTACTTTATTTGTCCAACTGAACTGAAATGCAAATTCATTCAGACTGGGATCATAGCCAGGATCTGTGTGGTTCACCCAGAACAGATGAGGGTTAAAGGTGTCACCCCAGGCCGCAGTAGCAACAGCTGCCCGAGCACTACGACTCCCAGCAGTCCACTGGGGTTCTGCAGTTAAAACCACCGGTGTTCAGCTTGGATCTTGAATCTTGAGTGACTTGACCATAAATAGTAGCAATATAGTAGCATTCAAAGTGCAACCACAACTTTTGAATAGCGCTTGTCAAAACATACAACAATCATTGGTGTAGTTAGGGTCAAGCGGACTCCAGTGCAAACATGCATGAAATTTACCTTCAGTGAATGAAAAAAAATGCTTGTTCCTGTTTCAGCCAAGTTGGTGCTCTAATGTGGGGGGATGGTTGAAGCAGATAATATTTTTGCAACTGTCCATGTTTCATGGTGAGCAATTGCACAAGTAGCAATATAAAGACGTTAGAGGTCCCCATTGCCCTAAGCAGCTGGTGGCCTAGTGGTTAGGGTGTTGCCCCTGAGATCAAAAGGTTGTGGGTTTGAATCCCAAGACTGCTAGTGGCACCACTGAGGTACCCTTGAGCAACGTACCGTCCCAGCACACTATTCTCTGGGCACTGTGTTCCTGGCTGCCCGCTGCTTCACTTGGTGAATGGGTTAAATGCAGAAAAATAACTTTGTGCTGTTCACACTGTGTGCTGTGGTGTGTTCATGTGTGACAGAATGGTCATCTCATGATAATAATGCCCTCTGCTAGTGAAGCGCTTACCGGTCCTGTGTGTGTTAGAGCTGTAACAAAATGAGTGGGTGCCAAATATCATCATTATGTGCAATATCTTATTATGGGCAGTAGATTTTGCATGTGAAATATCACTCAAAATCAATATTACTTATCGACCACTGATCTCTTTTAGAGATCAGTAGTGTTTTCTATATGGACCCGATATAGAAAACAACTCCAAATCACTATTTGTGTTAACTAGAGTACTACTTAGCAGTAATTTATTTATCTACAGTATTTATATCCACCTCTCTTACCGACCCCAGCTTTTTGTATACATAGCATAGTGTATTTTGTACAGAGCATTTTCAGAGTTTTTATTTTACTTTAATTTGACATGTTCTTGTCTTGGTGTATCTGTAGTCGTGGCATAAGCATTTTTCTCTGGGATCAGTAAAGTTTTCTGATTCTGATTCCGATTCTGATGAGAATCAGTTGAGGAGTGTGTGCTTTAGGCTGCAGTAGCACAAAGCAGAACATCATCCACTAAAAAAAAAAAAGGTTTTCACTGTAAACAGTTAGTACTTACTGTAATTGTATGTCAATCTAATACTCCTTAACTGAACTGCGCTGGTAAATACAGTCTGCAGTCAATGTCCTCTGCTCTTTTGTGAGATGTCTATGAACAGATGGCATGCTGAGGTGAATAATAAGCACCTCTGAACTGGCCGTGCTCAACCTGTTCATTCTTTCACTCGCACAGAGACCATGAACCGCCACCATGCAGCAAAAATGTCAACCTAAGTGCCCCTCATCTTAGTGCAGGGCATGGACTTACACACCAACAGGTGCTTTGCTGAGAATGATCCACCTCCAAATAATATCTGCTTAATGGGGGTCCTGTGGTGGTCCTGACCATATTATGAAATGGTCTAACAAATGAGGCAGAGAAATGGATGGACTACAGTCTGATATTGCAAACTACAAAGTGAACCTCTATGGTGAGTGGAGCTGATAAACTGGACAGTGAGTGTAGATACTAGGTACTTGTACCAAATGAAGTGGCTCACCAGTGTATATTTAGTATTCGTATTTAGTAATATTTGCTCCACAACTACCTCTCCCTCCATTCCAAACAGACTTCGTAAAATGCCCAATACAGTGCATTTTTTATGCAAAACAGGTGACACTTGGAAGCCTTCCTAGTTGCCTAATCTAAAAAGAGAAGAAAAGATGCCTAAGAAGAAAGAGAGTGGCTTTGCATATTTGCGCTTGTACATTTACATTTACATTTATGGCATTTGGCAGATGCTCTTATCCAGAGTGGCGTGCACTGGTCTGCTGCAGTCTACAAAGAAAATGGCCCTCACACTAGTCAGCCCAGTCTTAAATGAAGAGCTGCTAGCAGACTAAGATTATTCCAGAGCTGAAGTCAATACTCCACCAGGGCCTGAACAGATCACGCAGTGAAGACACGGAACGTTAGTTGATGTTAGTTTAGCGCATGAGTGTTTAGTTTTAAGTGCTCAGTGAAGAGATGGGTCTTCAGTCACTGTATGAAGACAGTTTGGAGCAGTTCTATGGCTGGTGGAAGTTTGTTCCACCATTTCAGTTCCAAAACCGAGAAGACTCTTGATGTACTTCTTTGACCTGTGAGAAGAGGTGGGTCAAGCCAGGTTGTGTTCGAAGCTCTAAGAGTTCAAGCTGTGAGCCGTGGTCTGATCAGGGCCGATAGAAAAGAAGGATGGACCATTTTTGGCTTTGTAGACAAGCATTAAGGTTTTAAATCTACTGCGAGCAGCCACAGGAGGCCAGTGAGGGGTTTGCAGTAGTGGAGTGTGAGTTATTTTAGTGAATTGAAGACCAGATGTGCTGCTGCACTGTGGTTCAGACTGTAGAGAAAAGTGAGAGATCACTGCTGACAAGTCAAAGCTGGACAAAGACCACAAATGCAGAAAGAATGCAGATTATTCAGTTTTTGCAATCTTGATTTTGGACTTCGTGCTAATAGACTTCTACTGGGAGCTTGAGGCCATCCTACCCAAACTGTCTTCATTTTGGTGGGTGGCACCGTCTTTTAGCCTGACTGAGGGATTTACTGTATAAACTTTTCTGCAATATGTCTTTGTCATCTAAGGCAGGCAGAGAAAAAGAGGCCTTGGCTGGATTAGCTGAAGTTCCTTGACCCAGTGTCACTAAGCCTATATTCACCACGTCCTCTAGACTGTGACTGTCTTTGTCGGCCAGAACAAAAGTAGCCGCAGTTCAGATACAGGCTTTAGCAAATATCTGTTCCTCTCGGTTCCTCCTTCTTTCTCTCTCTCTCTCTCTCTCCCTCTCTCTGCCTCAGTGCTAAGCCCCTGTTTCTGTCCTTCTCAGCAGCTTAGAGGGGCTCACCACTAGGCACTACACACATACCAATCCAGCTCTGATAATGTCACACTGCTGTTTCAGTAATTAATGCATGAAGGATATCCCATCCATGGTGAGGAATGTTATTTGGATGCACGAGAACTGAGCATCTGTAGAGAAAAGCCCTTAGTAAGCCCTCAGTCAGTAGACCGTTAGCTCTCAATACGACCCATAATATCTCACGGTGGATGGCTCAGCAAGGCATTATTTATGACTTACTGCAATCTGTTTGACACAAATGCACAACGTTATTGCACATAAAAAGGGGATATAAAGTTATAAACACTTAAAGTCAACTCCAGAATTATTAGCACCTTACAGAAACTGGATAGAAGCAATCATATAAGAAACAGTCCATATAACTGCTTGCCATTTAACTAATAATCATTCTTACCAGAGGGTTGTGGTTTTAGATAAGCACATTCTTTAAAAACATATGGGGCCAAAATATTGGCACCCCTGAAAATAAATAAAACCATATAAACATTTGGGGAAAAAAACTTTCTTTTTATTGCTTTTGGGTTCAGGAACCAGGGAATATAACCTGGGTTTATGACCATTTCCTATTTCCCTGGGGTATAAATATGAGGTTACACACATGTAAAGTGTCAGCTATCACCAAGAGTTAAACCAAAGAGCTGTCAGTTTAAATGAGACAGAAGACTTGCAGAGATCAGGAGATGGTTATAAAATGATAAAATTAGTCAGGTGAAAGGACAATCAGGGTGATAATAGAGAGGCAGTGTTCACAGTTTCAGAACAGTATGGTGTTTGGTTGAATTACAGGCTTTTAAATTTTAAAACAATCCATGAAGGATGGTTCAGCAGATGCCACCTCCATGACCAGAAACATTTTAGAAGAGCTCCATGAAAGGAGCCTTTCCCAAATGCAAAAACAGACCAGGATGGCCAAGTGTTAAAGCGTTGGACTTGCTCTAATGCATGCGTGTCCTTGTGGGTTCAAACCCCACTCCTGGTAAAAACCTCTGCCTTTTAAGCAATTTCCTCTGGGATCAATAAAGTATTGCGATTCTGAAGCCACAAAATGCAGCACCTGACCTCTGCAAATTGTAACTGCATACAAACAAATTGTTGTGTGGTCCAAGGGTGCTTGCTAAAATCCATTGCATAATGAATTCCACTAAATAGCAGGAGATTTTAAAGTTTGTCAGTGTGAACCCATTCACCAAGTGAAGCAGCAGGCAGCCAGGAACACAGCGCCCAGGGAGCAGTGTGTGGGGACGGTACCTTGCTCAAGGGTACCTCAGAGGTACCACTAGCAGTCTTGGGATTCAAACCCATGACTTTCTGATCGCAGGGCAAACACCCTAACCACTAGGCCACCCGCTGCCCCTTCTGCCTCTGCCAGAAGTCATGGGAAGACCTTTCAGCAAGACAATGACCCGAACACACACCAGCATCCACACAAATGGTTGTAGGAACAAAAAATATCAGAGTTTTACAATAGCCGTGTCAGTCTCCAGATTTGAACCCAACTGAAAACCAGTGATGTGTATTGAACACGGCAGTTCACAAATGAAGAACCAAGACCATCAGGGAACTGGGGATGTTGGAGTGGTCCAAGATCCCTCAACAAGTGGGATCACTGCTGTGGGATCACCTCCAGGTGGCTCACTGCTGTTATTCCCGCCAGGGAAGGCTTCACAAAATATTAATGAGGGGATGCCCTCATTTTGAACCTTTTTCACAAAACGACTGTGCTACTAAAGAAGACTTTTTTTGTTCCAAAACACAGTAAAAATAAAAATATGCAGCTTACCAATTTGTCCAAAATATTACTCATTGCATATGTGGTTTGTTTAATATATTGATTTAATATATTGATTTAATATATTGAGCTCTTTTTCATGAAGGGTGCCAGCAACTCAGGAATGTATTATTCTGTTTTTAACCTCATTTTATTGAACACTTATTTTAGTTATCCATTATTTTACCAGAGAACATCAAGGTTCAAAACTGATAGCGCTGTGTTCATTCTCGTGTGTTCTTTCAAAGCATCAGTGTCACTATTGTCCATTGGAAATATAGAACTTGTCCACAAACATCCAGTAAAACACAGTGTCTGTTAAATATGAGCCTTTTTATGACTGCTTTAAAGGTTGCATAACTTCACATGATGCATTTTGTGGCATCACAAAGAGAGTCTGACAGCAAAATGGAATGTTTTACCACTCGAGTCAAGCCTGTAAAATGCTTACACAACTCTCCACAGCTGTAGTGCCCCTAAACGAATGCCAAATACACTTACAACGACACGCTCTCTCCAGATTTACATCCCCTGCTGGAATAGAAAAGCAATAGTTGTTTATGACCCACAAATCAATGTAGAATAAAGTCATATGCAAAGTCATTTTCAATTTCAAGCTTACTGCCATGCACTAGATAATATCCAGACATCATTATCAGTAATGAAATTCTTGGACTCGGAGCCAACTCAACTTTGCATAGTAAAATACGTAGAATAGATAATAATAATAGACACCTCTGAATGTTACAAAAACTGTTGTAACAAAAATTGTTATTTTAAATGATTCGGCAGGATGTTTTTGAGAATAAAAACTGGATTCTGAATATTTAGTGCCTCTACTATAGGTATGGAGTAAATAGGAGTATGAATGATGTGCTTTTTTTTTCTTTTTTTTTTTTTTTTACAGAAAATATAATTGTTGTAATAAGACCTTGTTATTAACTATTATTTTGAATGTACATTAAAATAGCAACATTTTATTCTACAGTAATAATGGACCATTTCCATTGAACAGATGAAAATTCCATATGATCTACATTACAACTACTGCTACTACTAATATTAATAATAAGTGAGTCTCCAGCCATACAAACTCAACAACAAAAAACGAGCAATCTATGCACACACAAGCACATGGTCAAAGGTGTGTGGGGGTATGACCCAAGCTACATTGTTTTACCAGTCCTTACCAGTCCTGACTCTGCTATTGGGACAGCAGCTACAGAATGAAGATCACGGCATCAGTATTCCCTGCACGCACTGCAACACCTGCACAGTGGCCTGCATGTCCTTCCGTAAAAGTTTATTGTAGATTCACATCTTGAACTTCCTTCACAATGTATTTATAATGTGTGGAGAGTCAACACAAATGCCAGTGTTAAATGTCAGAATTTTGTTACAAGTGAGCATACATGACATTATTGTTTAAAAAGCCTCAAGGAAAATTCCCACTGGAACTCACAACCATGACTGAATACCAAGAGTGAAACAGCTCTGCAGGACTTGTTGTCAAGTATGCCAGGGACACATGAAGCCAGCACTAAAGAACTAGTGGCAACTGTATTTGACTGCTGACCACTTATCCCCTCCCATCTGAACACACTACAAAGACTACGGCTGATGACTGACTCACACGTATTTGATGCACCTGTGAGGGAAGGTTCTCTATGGCGAAAACTGTAGTCTGTAAAACTTTAAAACAGTCTACAAAGTAAAGAACAGAATGCTAGATTCACTTATAAGTTTCAAAATGTTTGTGTTTAAACTAAACCCGGTGTGAGTGAACCAATGTTAGTTTGGTGCTCAGTGGGTAAAAAAGGTGCTTAAAAGTGAATGTTCGTACGTTCAAGGGTAAAAAAGTAACACAAGGTTAGCACATGTTTATAATCATACGACAAAAAGTAAAAAGGTTCATGAAATAAGTGAGTATTTCATGCTTTATTTAGTGGTAACATGTTACAGCATCTTCAGCTTGTATGTCTGTGTATTCTTAACAATACTTTTTTTGCTCAGTGAAAATATGACAATTACATCTTATTCATTCGCAACCCTTTTTAGGATAAGTGGTACAAAAAATGAATGAATGAACATATTATTCAATAAAAATGTTCATTAAAAGACATTTGAAAAGCAGAAACTGGTAAAATGCCCGTTCCTAATGATATAATGTTGCTATATGCACTGGTATTAAATATTAGGCCATTCTCAGTGTGTGCCCTCTTGAGAGTGCCGTTTTCTTGCCTTGCTCTTGCTCTTGTTTTTGTTTCTCTTCTCGCTCTAAATCTCTCACATTCCTTATTCTGAGCTGGCCAAAACAGTGAGCCAAAATGTTTTAGATAGATGTTTAAGATATTTTACAGTTACTGAATTATGTCTGAAATTGTTCTCCAGGCTTTTCTCCACACACTCTACAGTGCTGCCTGGATCCTGCAGAGACACTGGATCCATACAGCTGATTGGGAAGTCCAGCTGGGTTTTAAGAAGAAATATTACAGGCAGAAATCACTGTAAATGATTTTCATCATATCAATCATATTTCAGAGTTTTAGATAAATTGCATGAATAATATATCTTCTTTAAAACCCTGTGTTTACTGTTGAGAAATCTATTTTAGTGTGTTTAGTCAATTTTAATGACTACAATTTGCTAAACTTTCATGAAGGCATAACTCTTAACACAACTAGCACAACCATGTTGTCATTTATCACTAAAAATGAACTAGAATATCCATAAATGTGTATTTTACCTTAAGCTAATCACAGCATTCACAAAAATAGTGCATGTGAGATCTCACCGGGGAGTGCATTTGTTTTTCTTAAAATCCGCATTTTCTACAATCCAAAATTCTACACATTCAATTCTAACCACACTCTGAATGATTTTACAGAAGGATTTCCTAAAACACTGTTCATAGTTGGATTTAGATTATAATGCAGATCATAAACTAAAAAATTGCCTAAAACATTGAATATAACAGTGTATATTGTTTTCTTAATTAAACAGTAAAACAATATGATTTCTCTTTCAGGAGTCTGTCTTTACAGTAAAATAAATGTTTTCTTTCTGTCATCCAAAAGGTAGATTATTGTTTCATCTGCATATCTAAATGTAATTTTTGGTGAACATTCCAATGCGAAACGTATTTGGAAGAATATCTGTGATTAACTGGTAAAGGTTCATTGTGATATCTGCTTGTGATGTAAGAAACTGCTCTAGTCACCTGCAGTGTCTAAGTGTCTCTCTGGTGAAGCCTCAGGGCACCTGGAGGAACTTTGAATTAAAACAGTATGGTTTCCACCTGCAGTGGTTAGTGACACATCTCTCCTTCTCCTGGGGGAGTGAAGTTTGCTCTCTTAATGTATTGTGTAGACGTGGCAGTGTGTGTGTAGTTGAAAAGGAAGGCAGCTCACACTGCTGTGACACAACCATAAGGGTGCAGGCCTGATTGTGTGACAAGGTTTAGAACATGTTCTTGAAGCAGGTTGAGGCCCACACAGCAAACTGTACGCGGGGGCGGAGGCTTCTGTCATGCAGTAACAAAGAGATGTACCATTTTGAGAACTGGCTAAATTAAGAGCAACACGGAGAACAAAGTTATGAAATGTTGAAAAAAAAAAAGACCTTTTCATTTCAGTTCCTGGCAGACAAATTGCCCTGAACCTGTTCCTCAGAAAGATATATTTATCACTGAGACATTAATAGAAAAAGCATTCATGATTCACCATCTAAGATTCTTATATACTCATCTCTGACCATCTTTTAAACTGATTAGGGTCAGTTGATGTAGGGTTAACAGATGCATTCCAGTGAGTCCAGTCCAGAAAATACTGCCAAAACATCTCAAATATGCAGCATTTTAAGATATTTTTATAAATAACTTGTTCATGCCACGTTGCAGCAGGACCGAGCGTGGTGAGTTGGGTGTTATATACACTTTAATCTGGAGTGGCTGGCGGTCTGGTGGTTAGTGAATTGTACCTGCGATCGGAAGGTTGTAGGTTCGTATCCCAGGACTGCTACTGGAATCAATGAGGTACCCTTGAGTAAGGTACCGTCCCCACACACTGCTCCCCGGGCGCTGTGTTCCTGGCTGCCCGCTGCTTCACTTGGTGAATGGGTTAGATGCAGAGGAAGAATTTCATGCTGTTCACACTGTGTGCTGTGGTGTGTTCACGTATGACAAATGAACACTTTACTTTACAAGATATGAATTCTTATAGAGCATCCATAAATATGTTATTTTGAAGATTCAAGATCCTTTGTTTGTCACATACATAGTTATATGTTAAGTTTACAGCATTTAGCAGACTTAGTTATATAAGTGTCAGGTCTGGTTACGGCCGCTAGAGGCCGCTATGGTTTTGTTTTTTTGTGTTAAAGGACTTTTGTTATGACAACTGAGCGCACCGGTCTTGAGTTTGGTTATTATCAAGTCCAGCTGACCGGTGTGCTCAGGTTAGGGTATTTAAGTTCATTTGTGTTGGACCCCTGCGTGGGTTCACCGTTATCACCGTTGCTTTACCGTTATCACCGTTATCACTGTTGCTTTACCGTTATCACCGTTTTCACCATTACCTTACTGTTGCTTTTCGCTTTGTATCCTGGGTTCTAGATTAAGCCTCTTGTTTTGTTTGTTGGCCCTCATGCCTTTTTGCTTTCCTTTAAGTGTATTAAATAAAGACCATGGAAATCTGCACACGCGCCTCCAGCCTCTGGTTAACCCAGGCACGC
This sequence comes from Brycinus macrolepidotus, assembly GCA_037974445.1. Taxonomy (NCBI): domain Eukaryota; kingdom Metazoa; phylum Chordata; class Actinopteri; order Characiformes; family Alestidae; genus Brycinus; species Brycinus macrolepidotus. Next base: position 2,389 of record JBBPCZ010132206.1, on the reverse strand, counting down.
TATGACGTGACAATAAGTACAACATGTAGTGAAATGAGCCCCTGAGTCAACTGGTATGACTGTCCAATAAAGTTTATAAATGAATAAATAAAATTGAAATTAAATTGAAGAGAAATTTGTTATGGCTAAACTAAGGTAATAAAATATATCATTCGATGTCTGCTGCCACTATGCATCTGGAGATACCCACTGTGTGTGTGTATACATAGAAGGTACCCACTATATATGCACACAATTATATATATAAAAAATGTGTTTGTATAGTGTACAGTTCTTTTGTATTCAATTTTTATAGGTTATGCTGCTTCTACTTTCGTCTCTTGTTCTGTCCACTTAGCTGTTGTAAAAATGCTAATTTCCCATCTGTGGGACTAATAAAGGGTTATCTTATCTTATACAGAAAAAGAATATTCCAACTAAACAAATATCAAAAGATGATTTCAAACAAAAAACACAGTCGCAGCTCCATTTTAAACTCAAACTGACTTCAGCTCATGTCCAGCTCCCCGAGAGCTATCAGACGCTGCTGCGCTGTGTTTCTGCAGGTTCACAGGTGGTGAAAGGACAGGATGACAGCAGGCAAGGTGTGCAGATCCCTGACTGGGTCACTTTATTAGGCTGCAGAGACAATGACCTCAGCATGGCTCCTGCTGTCAGGACAGGAGGAGCGGAAGAGGAAAAAAGGTCAGCATGAGTTTGATCCATGCCATAATAAGTCAAGTCAGTGCACACTTTTCATTAAATCTACTCCAGAACAGGGCAGCGACTGGCTAAAATACCACCCCTGAAACAAAACTTTGTCTCTGTATTTTGTCATTTAAAGATTTTCTTACTTAATTTGAAAATGTAAGCTTCCCTTTACGGTGTGTGAATATTTCATGATAACGAAAAGTACTTATACTAAGCATTAAGAACGTGACCCATTTCCATCTCCTTTAAAGTTACAGGAGAAATTAGGTTGCTCTGTGAGTGGTGATGTGTTATAGTCATTAGGTTTGTAAATCACTTTTGGTCATTAATATGTTAAACTGATTGACTTCTGTTCACTATTGCAAGCAGCTTTATTATTATTTAGCTTTTTTTTCAATATAGCATGTCATCTTTATCATATTGAAACCCTTTGAAAACCATTTGAAAACACCAGCTGCCATTGACACTGTGTGTCCATTTCATGACTACAGAACCAACAGAACAAGTCCAAGTATCTTGAGAAATATACATTAAAACATATTCCTTCTCCCATTTAGTTGCCCTTTCAGCAATATGAGGATTTGTTAAGACAGTGATGATTTGCTCTTTGACTGCCAATTAAAGTCCACCTGAAATCGTTTTTACCTTTATGTTCTTGGTCACATTGAACACAATCCATTGTGCCAAATCAGTCAAAATACTAAATTCTTGTTTCTAAGTAATCTTGACTGACGTTTAGTGAGTTTTGCCACCTCTAAACACCCACTGACATTTAACAATGTCTAGGGCACTGAAAAATTAAATTAATCAATGACAATTTTTTTCCTCCTCCCACCACCCCCCACCTATCACTGAGCGAACGAGCGAAAACACAACAATCCACCTCCATTCCCAATTGTATGTGCACTTATCTCAGCAATGCTAGCTTAGTCTGCTGTAGACAACCCTTTTCTTCTCTGTCACTCTACTCACTGAATTTACTCTCACTTTCACTTTTGTTTTTGGAGCGGTTGTAAAATAACCACTGATCAGAGCTGTGGGGCCCCGTGTGGAGCTTGGTGTAGGATGGCCACAGTTGTTAAAATGATGGTCACTTTTTAAAGTCATAATAATAAAATAAAGTCGCAATAATAACCAGTTGACAAATGCACCATCTGCCCCATCACCTAAATAAAAGCTGCTCCCTAACTTGCTACAAAGACTGTGTTGGGTCTAAAAAGGGAGAACACTTTTTCAACCCAGCCTGCCCAAAACGGCCTAGAATAAACAGCCTACATTAAGCAGTTTAAAGAACCTGGTGACTTCTCTAGAAAACACTAGTCCTAGCCTCAACCAGCATACATTTGGCCAGTGCGCTAGATTTTTTATTCACACACAACCCTCAAAGCCTATTAAGATAAGATAAGATAAGATAAGATAAGATAAGATAAACCTTTATTAGTCCAACAAGTGGGAAATTTGCGGCAGAAAGTGGACAGAACAAAGACTAGAGCAGCGAAAATTAAAAAACAATAGAATAGAATAAAAACTACACCAACAGTAAAGTATAAAATGTACACTATACAGTCTAGAAATATAAAATATGGATGTGTGTATTGGAATATATATATGTATATATATGTATATGTAAACTTAGATAAGTATATGTATGTACACATTGAGTATATGTATGTATATATGTACAGAGTGGATATATAAA
>JBBPCZ010132194.1:15141-44034 GCA_037974445.1 Brycinus macrolepidotus | reverse complement strand
ATACCTTAGTGTTTTGTGTATTTTTACTTGTGTATGTATAAAGACCTTAAAATAAAATAAAAAAAAGAAAGACAAGGTCACATAAGTGTTAGCATGTGGGCCCTATTTTGCAACTGATGGGCAACCATGTGAACCTATATGATGCTTAGTTTAACGTTAATTCAGCCCTGATGACACTGAAACAGATCTTCTGTCCTGTTTCCCCAATTACTGCTCATTCTGTCCATTCCTCCAGCTCCTCCATGTTCTTCTGTTGTATAATTGAACCAAGGGTCATCTAAAATGTCCTCTCTGGGGAATTACACAGTGCGCTGAATCCACTATATCTTGTCTTCCTCCACCGACAGCATGCTTTTCCGTGCTTTCCCCATCAGACCTCCATCAGGCACATGGCCAGGGCATAGCACAGACTGATGACATCATCAGCGCTTGACACCTCCCACTTAAATAGGTGTAAAGAACATGCTGCCGCTTCTCTGATGCTATTAGCTGTGTTTCAGGAGCACCGTGTGCAACAGTTCTTTAGTTAGAAACGAGGGTGGGCAAGCTTGATTTGACTCATAACACCCACCCACCCAAATGACTGGCAACACACAATGTTTCGATGCTCAAAGGAAATAATGGTTTTGGTCATAACAGTGAAGAGCTTATTAATAATCAAATATATACACATTCACTTTATATCTGAAAGTTTATAGACACCTGCTCACCCTTGAGTGCCTTCTGCAATCAAGGATAATAAATTTGCCTCAGTGACTGGCAAGGCGAGTGTATTAATATAGCACGTCACACACAAAGCCAATTAATGGTGCTTTACAGACGCTGAAATAGAAGAAAATGAAGAAGATGTAGAATTTAAAAGCTCTAAAGTGCAGTTTGTCTAGGAGAAAATAAAAAGTAAAAAATAAAAATAAAAAAATGGAAATTAAAACATAAGAGCTGGAGAATAAATAAAGTAATAAAAGGTTACAGTGGCATAACTGGTCTGATAGGCAGAGGTGAACACGTTTTTCAGTATGTTTTTGAAATTATCTACAGTCTGTGAACAGGAAGATTATTCTGAAGATTAACTGACTACAGCGCTGTGGCTGAAGGCTGCCTCACCATGTTTATTTCTGGTTTTAGAGACTGTTAACAGGTCAGACTACACTGATCTTGTAGACCAGTACTTTCCCAGCATATCAGTAATGTACTATTTTGAAATCTAATCTGAAACTGACCAAGAGTACTAGAGTAATATGTTCATACCTCTTGTTTTGGCAGCAGTATTTTGAATTAGCTGAAAGTGCCCTAGGGATTTTTTTGGTAAGGCTAGTAAGAAGGCCATCAAAATAGTCTAGACTGCTGGAGATAAATGTGTGGATGAGATTTTTCTAGATCTTCCGCAGTCATAAAATCTCTGCATTTTGCACTGTTTTTTAGATGATGATTAACTGACGATTTAATATGGCTGTTTGGACTCCAGGGTTTTTCACTTGGGATTTAATGTTTAAAGCTTTAGAACTGAGGCTAGCATTAACCCTCCTTTTTCTTCATTGGGGCCAAATATAATCACTTCTCTTTTTTCCTCATTTAGGTGGAGGAAGGTAGAATGCACCCAGTTATTGATAAGGTCTATGCATTTACACAAAGTAACTTTGATGCAATGGTTGCCTGTGGCCTTCTGGAAGGAATTTACACTGGATGTTGAAACACTGATGCGAGGATTTGATTGTGTTTAGCCACAACAGATATTCAAAGTAATAGTCAGGAAGTTATTACTAAGAATAAATAAACAAAAACGTGAGTGTTCTTGACATCAGAAGTATTCAGAGAGTTCCAGCCTTGTGTCCACTGAAGTGCACAGACTGCCTGATGTAAACTGTGCACTAAAAGCACCACAGCTTTCAGAATCTCTCCTGTCACACAGAATTTACTGAGCTTTCTATCTGCATGTGTCCAATTGGAAGCAAATAATTCCCCTAACGTGGGGCAGCTGGTGGCCTGGGGGTTAGGGAGTTGCCCCTGTGATCAGAAGGTTGTGGATTCGAATCCCAGGACTGTCAGTGACACCACTGAGGTACCCTTGAGCAAGGTACTGTCCTCAGGCACTCCTTCCTGGCTGCTGTGTTCCTGGCTGCCCACTGCTTCACTTGGTGAATGGGTTAAATGCAGAGAAGAATTTCACACTGTTCACACAGTGTGCTGTGTTCACTTGTGACTATAAGGGCCACTTTACTTTACAAACTCACTCAATAGAATAAGTTTCTGGATACTTTTGGACATACAATGTAAAAGGCAAAAGTTTATTTGGTACACCTGTCTAGTGAAATGGTGTGTGATTCAATGTTGGAGTGATCCATCAAAGAACCACTTTTGGCTCCCTGAAAAAAAAATTGTAAGTGAGAAACGTGAGTGTGAAAGTTTAATGAACCTCTACTTAAAGTAAAAACACTCCTGGAGCAACGGTGTCCAGCACATTTTGGTGATTTCCCTATTCAAAGACTTCTGATTCAAATATATTTATGTTCAGGTTCTGTAAATGTATTTAACAAGAGAAATCACCCACATTGTACATTAGCCCTCCAGGAGCAGCACATAAGTAATGTAAACGTCCTTTTAAATTAAATTTAAATGAAAGAGCATTGCTATTATTATATTTATTATATCTAGAAACCTTTATATTTAAGAGTTTACCTGGTACTAGACATGCTGGTATGATTTGTTCTTATGTATAATTTGTGTGAGGTTGGGTGGTGTACTTAATTATCTGGGAACTTGGTGTATACACACACTCGTGGAAACCATCACAGTCAGTGTGAGCCTGGGTTGGTGGGTGTGTGCACTTGTCATGTCTGTGAAATTATGAATGGCCCGAGAGGATGGTGTGAGTGTGTATGAGAGAGAGAGAGAGAGAGAGAGAGAGAGAGAGAGAGAGAGAGGGAGGGATGGATGGAGAGAGGAAAAGACGTGTCTGGTGATACGTAGAAGAATTGCCAACCGGCAGCACAGCCCCTCTGACAAAGGTGGAGAAAGAGAAGGTAAGAGACGTCCTTTGTTTTTTTTTTTCATCTGTTCATTTCATTAAATACTTAGACACTGTATCTGTATGTCTGCATTGCTGCATTGCTGGAAGAAAAAAAAACCCAGTCGTTCTATTCTGTCTCAGAGGAGCAGAGAACAGTGTTTTTTGACCAGCGATGTGGAATCCATGAATTCAGAATTCTGCCTTATTAGACAATTGGGCATCCGTCTGACATCAGGCACATAATAAGCTGTGCGTGTGTACATGGGTGCATGTGTGTGTGTGTGTGAGAGAGAGAGAGGAAGACTCTCTAGGGTCAGTGACGTGTTGTGGAAATTGGTATGCAACACTGTTCTCAAGAACAGTGAAGGGCAAGGTGGAACTATGTGGTGGGGTGTGTGTGTGTGTGGGTTGGGGGGGGGAGTCACAATTCACAGTAGATATAAAGAGATGATTCTCTGCAGAGATCTTCGAGCGCGAGCAGTATCCTTCATATTTCAATGTTACCCAGCATATACTCAGATTGAGCCCTTGAGGGTCCTTGAGGGTCTTCATCTTGTTAGAATGCTAGTTCTATCTGCAGTCAGGTGAAAAACCAGTGGAAAAGTCCTACCAAAAGAGCTCAGTATGAGCTGTGGTGAATCTCCCAAGGCCTGACATTACTTCCAAGTACAGGATGAGAGTAAATGAGAACATATCCCCTTCGGTGAACACGCTTCTGCACATTTTATCACTGTATACAGAATTATTAGTGTGTGTAAACCCTGTAAATAAATAGTGCACTAACATTGGCAAAGAAATGTTGTTTTCATTTTGAAAATCAAAAGCTGGTTTGACTGCATACAGATTTAGACCTAGGCCTTCAGTTTATCAAAACTTAGTCAAAAAAACGAGGACAAAAAACAGACTTCTATGATAATATTAATTTTGCTAGCGTTCATGTGGGACTATAGGTGTATTTTAGCACCAAGCATTTCACATGATCACTTTTTCCCTTTTCTACATGATGCAGGGACATCTGAAGCTGGTAAAGAAGACTCCATGTTTTATCTGAAGCTTGAACTGGAGATATATTAACATATATTTGACTTTGTAAGTAGAATAGTCCTGGCATAGGACTGCTTTTTATTGCCTAAAAGACACCCACTGCTTTGTCTGCTGATTGTATTCACAGTCAGTGACATATCTAGGACTTCCAGAAGGCCTAGAGTGATGGAAATTGTAAATGAAAACATGATTGCTTGATTCCACTGTCACTTTCTAATCATGTTGGTAGTTATTTTGACATGTTAGGCCTGAGGCCCTAACCAGTGGGAGACTTGACTTGCCTTCATGTACCTATATAACACAGAAAGGTCTGATTAGATCATTATGAGTAAGGCATTTTAAGAGTGTACTTTATGGTTCCTAGAAATTCTCTGCAAAATAGAGGGAGAGAGAGAGTTTTTAAGCCCTGTATGCATTCAAGGTCCACATCTGATCTATCGGTCAACCTTGCTGATAAAGTTATTGATGATAGTTCAAGTGATGCTGCACAGTTTATATTGGTCACCCTCTAGTCCTTCATCAGTGGTCAGTTTCTGGGCTCAGGATACTAATGAATGGATATTTTTGGCTCGACTATTCTCAGTCCAGCAGTGACACTGAACTGTTCAAAAAAATCCAGAAGCACTGCCATGTGTGATCCAACACACACACACAAACACACACACTAACATACCACTAATGCGTCAGTGTCACTGCTGTGCTCAGAATGATCCACAGCCAAAATGATACCTCCTGGTTTTCCTGTGGGATCCTTACCATTGATGAACAGTGTAAAGGGGGCTAATAAATGATGTAGAGAAACAGATGGATTACAGTCTAAAAGGTAAACTACAAAGAGCACCTATATGGTCAGCGCAGCTGATAAAGTCGACAACAAGTGTAGATATCAACCCAATACCGATACGCATTGTTGGATAGGCCAACCTCTAATTACTGGTATAGACACCTACCATGCAGGTGCACGTTGTGGGTTTACAGTTAAAAACTGTAGCTCTTCTGTTGCAGATCAGTTTCAATTCATCAGCTCCCCTTTACCCAGTTTATCAGCGGAAAGAAACCACCATAGGACTACAGTGTAGGCCATTTCTTTATATTATTTCAAATAAGTCCTTTGCAGGAAAAAAAAACTATGCAGATATCATTCACGCTTAACTGAAATTAACCATGACAATCGAGCATTTTTCAAAATATCAAGTCATGGTATTCCCAAACATTTGATGGAGAGTGTACATAACTACCATGGAAAAACAACAAGAAATTAGCGCCAGTCAGTCAAAAGTCAGAAGAAGTTCAGTGTGAGAAGTCTGAACTTGTATCTGCGTGTTCTGGGCAGCTGGGGATTATTTTCACATTCGTGTGATGGAATGAAGAGGGCACGCTGGCTTGCTTCTATATAGTATACACTATACACGCACTAATGCACGCACATACTGAGTGGTACACACACAAGCACATGCACACACAAAAAAGGAATGTGCTAATATGGTACAGTCACATTCCCTTTTCCTTTGAACTGATGTAAACTTGTGCAATCGCAAGCACAAATATCCTTGCATGGGTGTGTCTATGTTTGAGTAAGAAGAGAGTGACGTGTGGTTGTATGTGTGCATGTGTGTGTGTGTGTGTGTGTGAGAGAGAGAGAGAGAGAGAGAGAGAGACAGAGAGACAGAGAGAGAGAGAGAGAAATACACTGAGAGAGATTGCTTAGTGTCCTGAAACTCTCGGTGTTTCCGGGCGTCACTGAGAGAAAAGCTCAGCGGTTTAAAACGTGGAAAGTACACACTTCCAATCCATTTATCTACATGAGTAAGTCAACAAAAATGAAGGTGACATTTAAGACCAAAACATCAGCGCATGGTGTGTGTGTGTGTGTGTGTGTGTGGTGTGTGGAGGACAGTAGAGTAAAGGAGGGTGGCATGATATCAGCAGAAACTACAGCCTTCAGAAAGTCCAGAGAATCATCACTGTGAGTTAAAGGGCCCATATCATGCAAAACTGATTTTTTCCCTTTTTTTTGGTAAACAAGAGTTTAAGTACGTAATCATGTATACATGAATATAGAGTCATACGTAGAAATTAAGCTGTGACAGACAGTGCGTTCAAATGTCCTAAAAACACCATGTTTAAGTTTGTTCTCTGCACAGGGTGTGTGTTTACTGCAGCTAATCAATCCAAATGGTATAAAAACAACCAACAACATTTTAAAATCAGTTCTATACTTGACCTGAAGCCAAAGTAGAGACACCAACATGGGTGAGATTGTATCTCTTTCTTGTGCCAGTGAGAACTTGACCAGCAGCAAGTAAGCAAACAGGACAATGAGGACTCACTCCCATTTAGAGAGAACTGCAGTAGTAAAGACGTGTAATAAAATCATGCCACTTTAGACTTTTTGGTTTAATTCCTTATAAAGTGTTAACTTCATTGAAGGCTAGTCTGTTAGCAAGACGACCTGTATGCAGATCACATAATGGAACTATTTTTCTTTAGTGGATTGTGGAACATTCCTTTTAAATAATGTTGTATCAGATTTTTCTTAAAGTAATATCAGTCATGACCACAAGGTTAAGGTATGCCATGAGATATTGGTAGTGGTGTGCTGATATATGGTTCTCTGACTTTGGCCCTGTGTTTACTGTTACAGAAGTCTTGTTACAGCAATCTAGTACTGTTATAGCCCTCGCTAGACAAGAGCCTTACATTGAAAGAGTATGGCCCGATGTGCAGTTAGACAGGGCTTCCCACCATCACCATACTTAACCAACCTGTATGATGAACATATAATAAGAGAGGCAGGATCAGACGAAGATGATTGAGGACTGAAGATTGGTGGAAGAAACCTTCTGTGTGCAGATTACATGGCACACATAGCAGAAAATGTAGGAAGACCTCGAGGCCATTATAAGAAAAGCTAAACAACAATGAAAAATTGAACTTCAGGTCAAAATGAAGAAAACATTTTGATACTCTGAATGATTGGTTTACCATTTATGGTGAGGATCAGTAGTGGACAGCTTTCGTGTGCTTGGATCAATTATTAATAACAAAGAATCTTGCAGTCAAGAAGTACAAACAGATTGCCACTTTTCAGAACAAGGATGAAGTGGCTTGAAAAGATTTTCTGATGCAGTGATGTTTTTCTACAAACAAAAAGAAGAATTGTCCAGTCTTTTCATGATCTTTTCTGTGGTTCTGATATCAATGTGAAAGCCGGAAAAGCAAGACAGAAAAAGTATCGGTGTCTTTGAACACGTTGGCGAAAACTTTTGAGAGTTCTTTGGATGGCAAAGAAAAGAAACAACTGGACCCTTGACCAAATCAAGCCTCACCTCTCACATGAAGCCCAGATATCTAAACTTAAGCTCACATTTTGAGCACATTAGAACCAACTCATTGAAACTGCAGTTATGCTTGGAACAGTTAAAGGTAAAAGAGGAAGCAACAAGATGGAGAGAGACAGTCAGGGATATCATGAACAAGCTGTTAAGGAAACCCAAACAGAAGACGGGAGATCCTGGAGATCCTGTCCATATTTCGCCAGGAATCAACTTGATAGCACAATGTGACACTGGAAGTGCAACATGAAAATATTCCCTGCAATTTCAGCACTCAGGCTAAAGGAGAGATCAGGTGTGTAAGAGGAGAAAGAAGCAGAGAAAGGCATTAACCAGACTGAACATTACTGCAGTAACCACATAAATTGAGGGTGAGTCAGCATAGGTACTCATTGTGCATGATGATGAAGTCTGACAGTGTGACCTTAATCACTCTGTTCATTGTCTATGAGAGCAACACCGTGACTCAGCAAAGACCGTCTGACCCTGGGTAATTTCATGTGCATTCCTGTTATTTTCCTCGCGATAATGAAGTTCGGATACTCATGCTCTCACTCTGTTACTGCGGAGACCTGGCCATTTAGTGGAACAACAGAACATTTTGGTGAATTTGTAATTGCCTGGGTGTGTAAATGAACTGGAGCCATTCCCCTTGTGTTTCCATGGTGACCTAGGCCTCTTCTGATTCTGTTCTTTGCGTGTGTGCCCACTGGGCTTAGGAGATCAATCTTGAACAAACACACACACACACACACACCCACACACCCACACACACCTACACACACACACACACACACACACACACACACACACACACACACACACACACACATAATTCAGCTTGTGTGTGTGTGTGTGTATGTGTGACCACTGGCATTAGGAGAACAGTTTTGAATGAACACACACACACACACGGACACACACACAGACACACACACATAATGCATCTTGCGTGTGTGTGTGTGTGTATGTGTGTGCATGTGTGTGTGTATGTGTACCCACTGGCCAAAAGGAGATCAATTTTGAACAAACACACACACACACATGATGCAGCTTGTGTGTGTGTGTATGTGTACCCACTGGCCAAAAGGAGATCAATTTTGAACGAACACACACACGCACACACAAGCTGTATTGTGCCATTGATTTTTATAGTTTTCATCAAAGCATTACCTGCTGTACCCTAGACGTAATGTAACTTTAATAGAACGCACTTCATTCATCTACAAGGGTTTGTGGCCTTTCACCCCTCTACTCTTTTGAAAAGGCTTTCCACTAGATGTTGGAACATTGCTGCAAGGATTTGATTGCCTTCATCCACAGAGTATCAGTGAGGTCAGGTACTGATGTTGGATGATTCTAGATCACAGACTTCACTGCAAAGCTATTGGATGGAGCTCCATCACTTAGAGAACACAGTTCTACTGATCCACAACCCAGTGTTGGGGGGATTTTTACCCCTTTAACTGAAATTTGCCATTGGGCATGGTGACCTTAGGCTCATGTACAGCTACACCAGAGTGTTCCAATCTGTTAGCTTTACCTTTCTGTGGTGATTATACTAACTGGAACACCTTTGTCAGAACTTAATGCACCTTAAAGTAGCAGAATTCATTCTACTACATCACTCTTACAACTACTGAAAGATATCCGTGTCCTGAAGAGATCATAGTTGGTAAAAACCTGCAGTGACCTCTAGTGGTAATGGACTGTAGGCATGACTGCTAAAGACCTACTTCCCATTCCCATTACATTAAAAACTGTGCTGTTACTTTGCCAGGCTGACAGACAGGAGCCCTGAGTGTGTGTGATAAAGAGCTTCTCTCCTCCCTCCTGCACCCCACTGCCACTCTGCACCTCGCTGCACCTCACCAACATGGAGCAGAAGGTAAACAAGGAGATTTGGGTCCAGCTCACAGCACTATCGCAGTTAAAAATGTCCAATCTTCCCACAGACACTGGAGTCAGTCCACATGGAATCACAAGACTCCCTACTTACCACATCAGATTTGTTTGATCACTGTACCCAGTAGATGGTGTGCACAGTGTTTAGCATGTTTTAAATCAAGGCCTTTAAAAATGGCCTTGAACTGAGTGTTGTGGAAATAGATGCATTATTTTGATATGTCATTACTTGATGTTAGATGCGTGAAATTGTCAGGGTTTCTAGAAGGTTTAATTTTTACAAGATAATTATGCAGTTGGACCCTTTGGATCTATATTTCCACAATGAATTGACTAATCTCCTAATAGATTATTCTTAACAGATGATGAACTGTGAGATGAAGTCTAGTGTCTAGTGCAGTTGTTACTAGTTTAGGTTCCACCTCTGACTCACAGCAAAGGTCATTTTGTGTCAGTTTACCAAGGACTTGGGCTAGGTCATGGATTTTCATTGAAAAAAGTAAAGAAATAAAGCAAATTTTATTTTATGCATTTAGGATATCAAAGCTGTCCTCCAAATCTTTTTTTCCACAATAAATGAAAAAAAATGTAATCTCCCTAAAAGACCACAGACTTACTGTGGCATCATGAAGGTTAATTTGGAGACCGATATTTTTATTTGGCGTTTAATATTTCTTCATTTTAAGGTTGTTAGTTATATACAGTATCTCTTGTGCAAATTATTAAACCATGAAGAAGTCATATCACACCTGTCATTTTCTGAAACTGTCCACATTCAGGGAAAAAATAGTTCATTTTGAGCAAATCTAGAGGTCAAAAGGCCTCAAAAACAAATGTTTAGCTGAGATGACATTTAAAATGCACAGAGTAGCTTCAAATATTGCATGCAGAAAGGAATATGCCATAGGTAGAATGTTGTGCTAAGCCTAATGTTTTGACAACTGATTGGAATATGTTGTAGGAATTTAACAACCAGTTGTTTTAAAGTGAAATATTAATCCTAATATTACACCCAGTCAATATTTCAGATTTTAACAGCAGGTAACTTAGTGTTATTATCAGGGCTGGCTGGTATAAATAGTCCAATGGGGCTGTCCCCTCCCTCTCTTTCAGAGAAAAAAGTGGCTACACAATAAGGTTTCATAACATTGTTTTACTTGCTACTTACAAATAACTAGAGGATGATTATTTTGGGCTCATGTGAATCTACAATCAATAGAACTAATATCACAAATAGTAAGAAGATGGGACTGATTTACCTGCAGCCCAAGCTGTAGATTCAAATAGCCTGTCTGTGATTGTGTGTCAGATGAGCTGTGGTGTATCTCATGTAGTAAAAGACCTCCTAGATTTAGGGTAGTTTTTGTTTAGCTCTGCCTTTCTGCCTTCTGTGCTCAGTATTGGTAGGTTTCTTATTGGCAGCTCAAAGCCATTGAGCATATACACATAAATATGAATGTTTTAATTTTATTTACCCAGAGCCAGAGTGTGAGTGTTTAATGCAGAAGTGTCTTAATTTTTTTCATAAGAAGCCCTTATTAATGTTAACTGTAATGTTAATACCAAGCTAGTGGTGGTGACAAAAATTTGAAGCTTATAAATGCTTGTAAAAGAGATTCAGATATTTTTTTTTTACTATTTTACACAGTATTTTGTAATGATTTGTCATTCTGTGTTGTAGGCTCGCTGTGAAATATGCAGTCATTATTCTGCTAGCTTGCTATTACTGTTACGTAATGGTACAAATTAAGTTTAACACATTTAAATGTGAGCAAGAGTTGCTGAACAGTTCATTTCATTGTTTTATTGAGAAGGAGATTTCAAACATTGCTCTACAGTGGGTTAGTGATAGGTGTTTTTAGCTGTTAGTTTTTGATAGGTTAGTCCTCCTATCCAGTACTATGACCAACCAAGTATTATATATAAATATATATTATATATTATATATTATATATTAAATTATAATTTAATATATTTGGTCGGTATTCAATAGCACTTGAAAGATGTGAATTAAACCTGAAGCAATTCTTTAAAACCCTTAAACGTAAAGCTTCTTTTCACATTTGAATATTAATAGCTAAAAATCAAACTGGAGAACGGCTTTTTTGCATGGTTGCCTAGATCAAATCATTTTTCTTTTGAGTTTTTTCACGGAAATCCATAACTTGACCTGCCAGGTCCTAGGTGAGTTGGTGTGGAATAAGCCCAGCATAAAAACTGAAAGAATCCCCCGACTCCTCCGTTACAAAAAAAATCTTCAAAAACTTATCTATTCCCTAGACAACCTCGCCTCAGAAACACATGGTGAAGAGCAGGTCCAAGTCCACTGACGAAATCCAGCAAGCTAAGAAGGTGAGAAGTGCATACCAATTTTGCCCTCTCTCAGCTGTGGGCTTTTTGTTCGAAATCCTCTAATATGATTCACTGCTCTTCATAGCTGACTGGAACATAATTTATTGAACACACAGAGACTCACTCACAGGCACAAACTTTGATTTTTATTTCACACAAATGCAAAATGACTGTATCCTTACTGGCACTGAGTTCTCTCCTTGTTTTCCAGGCCTTCCACATCCCCCAGAAGTCACTTCCTGGTGGATCCGAACTAGACAAAGTGAAGGTCAGTCCGCAGTTCAAGTAGGGGCAAGTTAGCATGGACAGTGAACTGCTATTCGTCATTGTCGTTTACCCTCAGTTGAAGATGTCAATAATTACTGCCGCAGTAGTTAGGTTACTGTACTGTATCACTAAAATGGTTTAACAGTGAGACGTTTCGACCCTTCGTGTGAGAGAGGTTAAAATTGCATTTCTGTCATTTCAGGAAAGCCCAGAAGAATCTGAAACTCCTGCATCGTCATCAGAGGAGCTAAAGTAACACTTGTAAATCCCAACACACACACAAACACACAAACACACACACACACACACACACACACACACACACACTCATAAGCTGCGTTACTAAAGCTAAGCTGCACTCTAGGCTGCATTCCTAGTCCACTACATCATTGAAAGCTGTTTCAGTCAGAAGGATCTTTAGAACACAGCTGAGAAACGCAGCCGCTACCGGAGCGTCTTCTGGCTCTTCGTTCACCCACAATCCTTTGGGTACACATTCGACTCAAGGAAAATTCAAGAGAAAGATGAAACCACCACATCTGCAGCCAGATTTGCAGATTGTGTGTGTAAATGTAAGTTGTTCATAAAAGCTGTGTTTCAAAAGTGGGTGTACATGTTGAAATTATTTTAGTTTTATGTCAGCATTCTAAAATATGATGATGGATTATCAAATTTTTTTGAGGTGGGTTGGCTGTGTTTAGCCATTGTATAACTTACACTAATAGTAAAAGTGCTGTGCGTATTATACAACACTTTTAAAAAGGCCAGTAAATTTGTCTGGTTAAATAGACTAATTGAATAATAAGTCCACTAGTTGGTGCTGTGGTCAACAGTTGAATATAGCCAGCAGTTTATACAGAGAAATTTTAAAAACAGAAAACAGTTTATTCTGCTAAATACAAGACCCAAAGAACCATATTAAATGGTAATACTTCTCAGAATTAAATCAGTTCCTACAAGCTGTGTAAAACCATTCTGAAATGGAGTCTCCTTAACCAGAATGTGTAGGTCTGGAGAACCTCCAAGATAGTGCTGTTTGACTAAATGCAAACTAACCAATCACACACTGTTTTGCAAGACCTAAAGAAAATTGTATGAAGAAAACAAATGAGTGTATTGTTTACTTATTACTAATGGCTCCCACATAAATTCTTGAATAACATTTAAAAACAGGACAGTATGAACTTTTTTGGCCCAGCAACTGTTTCTCACTCTGAAAGGATCAATGTTCTTTGCTGTGTAGGAATGATATGTTCTACTAGCATTTAGGCAAATACTCAATTGCTTGTTTCCCTCTGGACTTGTGAATATCTATGAAGGGGAAGATTCTGAAATGTGTGGTGAAATGTGTGGTGAAATGTGTGAAGATTCTGAAATGTGTGCAGTTTACACCAGGCTGTCTGTATAACTTTGTGAATAGTGTGGCATGTTTTTTTTGGTTTACCATTACTTTTAAATCTCACAAATAAATTTTATGATAGTTTCTAACACTGAAATGGAGGTAAAAGCAAACAGTGATAGCATGTGACTTAAAGATTAATCTTTGTCAAGTTAAAGAACATAATAATAATGAAGCTCAGTGAATTTGTGATTATAGTATACTGTCATCTTTAATTTGGTCATGAAGATTTAATTAACTTCATCCTCCAAGGCTATGATATCTGTCACTGCTTAGCTGTTTTTTCTGATGTCTGGCTGTACAAAAGCTGAGGCATGACAGTATTTTTCCCAAGACCCAAACCTGTTATTTCTGAAACCTGATGCTTTGGTCTGAGGATGTTTTAAAACAGATTCCATTACTTGATGACTTTTTGTCTGGGGATGACACACAGTGCACTTTTCCACCCTGCCATTAGCATATTCAACCAGCACAGCACAACAGCCGTTCAAACTCATCTATGTTAGGTACAACAAGTATAGTATTAATGTAGGAAATTACAGTTCTGTTCATGTGTGGGAATCCTAGCATATTGCTATGGTTTGCATGAAAAACAGTTTTTAAAACCAATGGTAAATGAGTTTTTACTGTCACAAGGGGCTGTTACAACAGTAAACTGTCACCGGGCACTGGCAAAGTGCAAAATAAATTTAAATTTGAATACAAAACAAATTAATATTTTGCTTGCTTTACTATTATTGAACATTTTCCAATTATATGATTGAAAGACCTTTCTGTATTGCATTACATATCACAGATGAGGAGCCTTCATAGATAAAGGCTGCTGAGGATGTGACTTTCTCGGCTGCAGCCTAGCTTTTGGAATGCAGCTACACTCTCTCCACCATTGTCATTTCCTACAACTGACACATATGACCTATACACCCACTTCCACACCATGATACACCCCAAATCCCTTACAAAACCTGCTGTTACTTCACCATCTTAGCACACACACACTACAGAGGCAATCTCAGATGCACACTTCTCCATGCTGTACTGTGCATGACTCATGTACATGTAAACTGAATGTGTTTGCTCAATAAAGCAGTTTGGTGAGTGTGTCCCTGTAAAAATTAAATCTTTTCTTATTTTGTTATGACAGTGTATTCCAACATATACACTCTTAAAATGGTACCACAAATGATTATTTGAGCAATGCCACTGAAAAACCATTTAAGTTTCTTAAAGAACAGTTTTTGTAAATGAGATGTGAGTGTACATAACCTTTACATGAGTGTAAAGAACCTTTGCCAGAAAGAAAAAAAGCATACAAACTATGCATTATATATTTTCCAGTGTCAAAAGAAAAGCAAAATTTAACAGAAAAAACCCACATTTAACAGAACATTACACAAAATCATCAACCCCTATGTTTATGCATTTTGCGGATCCAGAGTGACTTACAGTTTATCATATTACATGAGGTTGAACTCCTAGTGCTAGGAGTTCTGCCCAAGGACTCTTACTGCTGTAGAGTAATGTGCTTGCCCCGATTGGTATTCAAAACCTAGTCTGTTGTGTGGAGAACAGTGGTATTATCCACCACACTACACCAACTGCTACAACTAAATATATAATTTTCTCAGTATTTAATGTATCTTCCCTTTGCCTTTAGTACAGTTTCTATTCCGTTCTACTTTTACTTTTTCTTCAGAAATCTGCAGGGATATTTTTGCGTGCTTCTTGCTAACTTCAAAGTTTGTAAGTTAGTTCCACGTTCTGCTTCTCATTTTCCAGTGTATTTTTTTCTTCTTTTTTGTCTGTTTCCTTTTCCTAGTTACAGATTTAAACAGCTACACACCCTCATACTCATACCCAAATATGAAAGTTTTAAGTTCCGCCAATCTGAGGGGGACAGTTTTGGTGGTCTAAATACTTTTATGACTGTTAGGAGTCTCATGTTTTCTTCCTCTAATAATTAAAAACTCCAGTTTTGCAAGGCAGCTGAGGTATGTGTGGGTAGCCGTTTGTGTGAAGTTTAGTGTCTCTTTGAAAGTGGAACATAATGTCAGTTAGAACTTTGGGAACAACTTAAGTTAGAAGGACACAGCTGGTTGGTTTAAAATCAGAAAGACTGAAGAGTTCAAGTAGGTGCACTAAAGAGAGGACAAATTAAACACAGATAGATTTGATATTATACTTGGTGTTAAAGGCTTTTGTGTCATTTTCTCTTAAATATGTCTCTTGTTTTTTTTTTGACACTGAATAATTAATAACTACTTACCCGCTGTTTTAGTAATATTAAACAAAAGGGTGGTCTCTGATTTTTTACACAGTACTGTAAGTGGAATACATTGTGGTGTACTTTGAATATATTCTTCATATTGTTTAAACCAGTGAAAATGTTTCAGTTGCTTTAAATACTTCTGTGTCTGAAGCATTTTTAGCCAAAAGCAAACTATGCGTCACTGAGGATAGTTCTTGGCTTATGTTCCTAAAGCTGGTTTCTCAGACATAGATTAAGCACAGTACTAAAAGTGAAAGGATTTTCAGAGGATAATCCCCATTGGCAGTGAGATTTAACCTAGAATTTGCCCGAATCCTGTATCCCCAAAGCTGACACCTTAATATATGATTGTAGGAGACACCAACACTTTTCATGACTCCTTTTGAGAGGTGTTATTTTCATGTTCATGCAGACAAATGCTCATTGTGATCCTTAATTAGAGCCTACAGTGTATTTTAAAACATGCACACACACACACACACACACACACACACACACACACATACACACACAGATGTCTCAGTAATTATTAGCATTCTAGAAAGATTTATATGTGGAAAATATGTCAGAATACAGCTGTAGAAAATCAACAGCTTTATCAATGGTTATTTTTTCAGAAGCTTGTATGGCCACAAACAGCATTTCTAGTTGTCTTAAGAATTTTTCCACCTAGGTTTCAATCATGTATTTTCATACAAGGTTGTTAGAAGCCTGTATACCATATTTAGCACTATAACATCATAGCCCATGTCATTCTTGTGTTTCCTGGCTATACGTGGGTTTGAAGAGGCGGTGTTCCTTTCAAAAGATGCTCTATGCTGTGCAACAAAAATCCTAGCACTAGCAGCATATTTATAGAAGTAGCTAAGCAAATGGTTCAATTTTTACTTTTCCCCAAATTTAGTCAATCACCCAAGACATGTTTGGAGTCCTAATTTTGATTCCTATTTTAAACACTAGAAGTCCATAATCACCCAAATCTTTTATTGTAAATACATCCCCAAAATGTCTCGCAACACACCAAATTGCATCCAGATCTTCACTGAGGTTGCACAGACTTGCTGACGTGGTTTAGGACACAATATGACTTATTGTGAGCTAGAAAACTGTACAAAATATCACAGTGTACCTGAGAGAAAAGGATCCGTTTTCACAAACCACCTCAAAGTAGCAGTGGTTTGTTAAATACAGATGAAACTGATGCAAGATCAGTCCTCCTTAAGGCTGCTTTGTGAATACCTGTCCTGCTGTTGTCTGAAATGACTGCCTGTAGTGGTGAAGTTCTGTTAATGTTCATAGCTCATAGTGAGTCATGCACATCACACATTTTAAGTAAGTAGAAACAGAATACAGTCTTTTAATCTGACAATTTTGGACCACATTTAGCCACATTTTCGACCTAATCTTTATCTGCCACATCTGTGGCATGTAGTCAGTTTCCACTGGCGATCAGTTCTTCATGGCTCTTTAAATTTCTAAAAACAAACTTAAATCCCCTTGAACCAGAATTTGCTTATAATACAAAACAATGAGCATTCGTGTTTAGAGTCAATGGGTTTCTGCTCTTTTTGTAAGGATGGAGAAATGCTTTAAACGACTGCCTGAGCTAATAGGCAACCATATGCTACACATTATGCAGATACACATTAAGTTGAAATCACTGAAGCATTCCTTCAAACTCTTTCAATACTACTTTGCTGTAAAGTAATAGTTACCCAAGAAAGCATCTCTCAGCTCAGTGTGCTTTAAAGCACACACATAGGAGGAAATCAATGGGGCAAACGCGAATTTGTTCAAAGATTACCTAAAGTGTGTAACAGTGCTCAACATACTCCAGGTGCTGATTTGCATATTCTCAAGCTCCCTGGCTAATGTAGGCTTTGATTTCCAGTTAAGGTTGCAGTTAGCCAGGTGCTCTTAAAAGGTGTATCATTTACATGTATCACCAGTGTTTAGCTTTTCCTTTAATGTAGCTTACATAACTCACTTTGATACGGACAAAAAGTTAGCAGTAGCCATGATGAATAAAACTTTACTCAATAATGGGAATGTTTCATTGTCTTTTTTTTTCCATCTATAGGAAATTCAGATGGTGTCAGTAGTGTAATGGTGTATGGTGTACATTCACTCTAAAAAAACAGCGATTTGCTGTGAATTAGGGCTGTCTCTTTCAATTATAATAGTAGTATTTAAGTAATCTAGCAATTATTTTACTGATAAATCTGGCTGTAAAATACTCATATTCCTAAAATTGCTGAAGTGTACATATCCCACTACACGGCAGGTCGTAGCAACATTATTATTAGAAAACAGCAAAAACTGGGCTCAAAGCATAAACCTGTGGGTGATGCTGCTGCACTACAGGCTCCATCGTGCTTTTTGCAGCTGGTTAAAAGGAAGCTCTGCCAGGGTGTGGTGCGGTGCAGCAGCAGGGCTTTCATTAGTTTGAATCTTTTTGCTGATAGTCAGCACAGCTGACATCAGTGTTTTAATCTTGGGTAATGGCTTTCTCTGGCCCCATCTGAAAATCCTGAACAAAGCTTGGTACAACCATTTGATATTACAAACCAAAGCATAACCAAAATTGGTGACCTACTAGTAGCAATTTTTCAATTTTAATAACTAATAAAATAGGTTTTTCCTATTTTTTTTTTTTTTTACTAATAAAGGGTATTTCCACCGTTTTAAGATCAATATCTTCCACTAATCAGGTTACTTTCAAGATATTTTACTCCGGAGGTTTTTTGGGAAACCCAAGTTGTTCTTAAATGATAAATAATGTACTGTAATTATCTATCTGTACTAAGGTGTCTGTCTTGAGATTTGACCACTTTTCTGACTCTTCATTGTATTTTTGCTTCATCACCATATGGTCATCTCAAGATTATTATGATTCACTCCTCCTCTGAAGGCCACCAGACAACTGTGAACCATTTACTTGCTTCCTGTGGCTGCCCACATTAGATTTAAGACCTCAACGCTTGAGTACAAAGCCAAGGTAGCGCAGTTCCTTCTCGCCCATCAGCAATGGTCAAACCGTGGGTCACAGCTCATCCTCTTAGAGCATCTCAGCCCGACTTGACCCACCTCTTCTCAAATATCAAAGACATGCATCAAGACTATTTTTTGTTTTGGCATCTAGGCAGTGGAACGAACTTCCCCTGGCCTTCGGAACTGCTGAGTCCTTCGCTGTCTTCAAATGGGAACTAAAGACCCACCTCTTCACTGACAGCCACTACACGTTCATGTCCTAAAACTAACATAACTGGAAGGTTCTTATTTGAAGTCTGTGTTTACAAGTGTGAGGGACATGTTTTCTTTGTACAAAGCACCTATGTACACCAATCGGATAAAAGTGTCTGCCAAATTCTGTAAATGTAAATGTAAATGTATATATTCATTTTACTATAACTCTCAATGTTCTTTAGCTTTCTCAGTTAGGGTTAGGGTTAGGGTGAAGGTAACACACTTATCATCTCTTATTATTTCTATTGCATGGTAGAAAGAGTTAAAACAAGAAGTTGTTGAATAGCAGCGAATTTGGATGTTAGTGATTCCAGACTTTTGAATGTTAATGTATTTTTGGTCAGCATCTCATATTCCTATAGCATTCATGGATCCTGAGATTTGGCATGAAGACTACATAAGTACGTTTTTTTCCATCATTTTTTTTGCCGAGTGTGTATAAGTAACAGAATTCATACATATGTTATTTAATATCGCAGTCTTGTTGCCTGTAAGATGAAAGGTGTCCAGGAGCTGTCCAGGGTAAAGCACTGTTTCTACACTGTAGTGTTAGTCTTACAGCCGAGCCTCAATGAGAGAAGCCCATATCCCTCATATCAATTCAACACAGTTCAAATATTAGAAAACAATTTGCCAAAAAAAATCCCCAAAAGTATTATGTTGTGCTCTGCTCAACCCAGCTCACTGAAATAAATTCAATGCATCACTTTTTTTCAAGGGCTGCTTAATATAGAAAGCTCAAACCTCAAACCAGTATCAAATATTCTGATTTAAAAAAGAATCACTTGTTCCATTTTAAGGATGAGTTTCCTAAATGCCATCTCTGTTTGTAAATGTCATGTTGACAGGCAGATGTCTCAGCAGGCTCAGCACTGAAGCTTGTCTTAAAACCCTTAGTTCCTGTGTGTGGAAACACTCTGTGTTTTGTGTTAGAAGCACTTGCGATGAGAGCATTGTCAAGTGTCACACAAATCCTGCAGAAGCTCTTTCTGAACTCTTCATGCAGTCCGTAAACACTTGACTCCTGCTATTTGCTGCCGTCCCACTTGGACCCAGTGGTGGTATTCTGAAGCCGTGTGCTTGTTCATGCCAAGAAACAGAGTGTGTGTCGCCAGATATCCCTTCGTGTACACGAATATTCATCTAACAAGTGCTTCAGTCAGTTCCCTTTCACACAGAGAGAGAGAGAGAGAGAGGGGGGGGGAGAGAGAGAGAGAGGGAGAGAGAGAGAGAGAGAGAAAGACCTACAAGCCATGAAAAAGATACACGCTCATAAAGAGTGTTGGATGTCATATAATAAATATTGTAATTTAATGTATTGTAATGTAATATAATAACTAAGGCAGTGTATTTGGATGCACGTATGATTCAGTTTGATTTAGGTTATTTAATTTCAGTTTAGTTAAATTCAATTCAGTTCATTTAATTTCAATTCAGCTCAAATCAACAATTTAGTTCAGTTCAATTCAGTTCAATTTAGTATCATTCAAAAGAGTTAAAAACAGTCCACATTCTTTCAGTTAAATCTAATTTAATTCAGTTCAATTCAGTTGAAATCAATTCAATAAGTTTGTATCATTTAAATGAGTTAAAACAGGTTCTTTCAGTTAAATTCAGTTAAATTCAGTTCACTTCAGTTCAACACAGTTCGGTTCAGTTAAATTGAGCTTAGTTTGATTCTATTCGATTAATTTCAATTCAGTTCAGTTCAGTTTAATTCAGTTCAATTCAGTTCAGTGCAGTTAAGTTCATTTCAGTTCAGTTCAGTTCTAATGAGTTTAACACGCATTAGTTCATTTAAATTTTATTCAGTTTAGTTCGATTCATTTTAATGCAGTTTAGTTAAAATGAAATGTTTTCATTTAATTTAGTTTAATTTAATTAAATGTCGCTCTATGGTGCTTTGCTGCAGTGCTGGAGGTTTCTGACCTGTTTAGAAGTACTTGGGGAAAAAAAATCATGAATACTAATGTCAGTTTACACAGTCAAGTGGATCTGCTCTATTAGTATCTACTAAATTTAATGGATGGTAATTCTCAGTAAATTTCTCTATAATTTTCTATGTGACAGCATAACCTCTTTTAAATAAAGCCTGCTGGTAAGCATTTGAGGTCTAGATCCAGACACTGGCCGGTGTGTTTTGCTTTTTCAGGTTATAGTTTGTCAGAGGTTAATAGGTCCACAGCGGTCCATGTTGATGCTGACTCTGCAGGTCCATCTCCAGTCATTAACCAACACCTGATTCTATATTCATTAGATCGGAGCCCCTCTGGAGACGGGCCAAAATAAAGCAATGCTCCTGATGACTTTAATAAAATTATTTGTTTTGATTAGATTACAAAAAGTTGTACTTTAATGAAGGCTTGTTCAACCTCCCGCCTTATATTTTGACCCCTTGATCTCGAAACCAAACTGAACCAGAAACACCCCCCAATTATTTAACAGGGGTTAAGTAAGCTTTTCTTTTCAGCCTGGTTATTTTGAACAGACATGCAAAAAAACAACATTTAGAGTCAAAAAATCAAAGCATATTTGTTCCCCATGAATTTTCCCATCTACCCTACTTGAGGAAAATCCCTTGTTTTGCTTGCTTGGAACACTGAGTTGAATGCCAGCTGGCAGAAACCAAAGTTCATCCTCAGGATCACTGGTTTGGGTGGTCAAACTGTAGAGGAGAACAAGAATAAGAGGTCGGCAAAAACTGGAACAGAACTTTCAGGGGGTCAGAATGCACTGCGTGCTGTGTATCCATTCTGGATCTGTGTATCCATCCATCTGCTGTATGTCCACCTGAGGTTAGCTAAGATATTGACAATGCATGCAACTACTGGTATATTCACTGTTACTGCTGGATTACATATATTACACATATCACTTCAATTTTTACTCATGCAATTACACAAGTGTATCGTAATGTAAAGTGGCCCCTTATAGTCACTCATGAACACAGCACAGCACAGCACACAGTGTGAAGTTTTTCTCCGCATTTTACGCATTGACCAAGTGACGCAGCACCCAGGGGAGCAGTGTGTGGGGGTGGTATCTTGCTCAAGAGTACCTCAGTGGTCCCACTAACCATCCTGGGATTCAAACCCATGACCTTCTGGTTGCAGGGGCAACTCCCTAACCACTTGGCCACCAACTGCCCCAATGTAAATGTAAATACGTGAGTAAAAATTTGTTGATAACGTCTTTTTACATAAGCTGCACTACTGTAATCTGTTTGTAACAGTAAACACATTGTTGCTGCATGCATTTTTTTAAAAGTTACTACATAGTTATTAGAGACACTTAATATAAATTGGGGCCTATGTTTACAATAATCTAATTTTTCGCTTATGTATAAAAATCTTGTTGGACTGTCTTATGCAGTCTATGATATGTTTGCAGCATCTTCTTGTATACCTTATAATGGCCTGAATTGACTGTATGATTCATATATGATGCTCTCCTGAAATTACTGAGGAATTATTATATTAAAGATCTTTATCATAAATGATAACAAATATACCTCCTGTTATACTACACTATATACTATACTCTATACATATACATACATCTATAGTCTATACATCTACACATTCTACACATTTATCATACTGTTTTGCCACTATGTCACCACAAGGTGTCAGTTTTTTATAGCTTGACACCACAAGGGTAAATCCATTCCAAACGATCTGTAAAGACACAAAACTTTGTTTATTATTCGATTTAAATGTACAGTCATTTTCACAGAAAAAAAGAATCAGGTTTTGACACTATGTTAAAGATTTCCAAGCCTTCATTGGCAAAACTTTTTTGGTACACTATTTATGCCACTAGTTATTTACTTGCTGAGTGGACACTAAGAGGGTATCTCGGTTAATGAGTGAGAGAACGTTATAATACACAGTTCACATGGATAATGGTTTCTATATAAGCCAGGAATTCCCTTGGCAGTAAGGACTGTCATCCCTGAACTCTTCTCACCTGGAGGGGAGACAATTAAACAGCTTTTTAATCAGGTAAGATACTAAGCAATTCACCTATCCATCCTCTAACTGCAGGTATTTTTTGTAACTGTTGCGAGGTTGGAAAACAGTGGCAAAATGAAATTATAGCAAACAACTCAGTTTTTGTTAAATACCTACATTTATATGTAGGTTGTTAGAGTCAAGCTGAATCAAGAATCATCACAAATTTTCCATCTGTACTGTGAAAGAGAAAACATGGTATTTGGGAGGGAGTCTCAGCCAGCTGAGAATTTAGCTTAATGAAGGGAAGAGGGCAGAAATGAGAGGGGAAACATGATATTATTGGTTCATTTTCATATATTATACACCCAGCATGCTGGTGCACAGTGATGTAATGAGAAATCTGATGTTTTAGAGATGGGCAACAGTCATTACATTTCTATAGAGGATTACAGGAAAACAAGAATTTTGTCTTTTTAATAATGTAATGAATCTACCAACATAAAAAGGTCAGTTTTGATTTTTGTGCATGTGAAAGGTCACACCTTTTCAGATGCATTCATAAGATTTAGTTTGTTGTGTGATCAAGCTAATGCTAGCATGATAGCAACTGTCATTTCCAACCGGCTTAGTAGTGCTACTGGGTAGGTAATCATTTTAAACTGCAAACACCAAGAATGTGTAATGCTTTGACTGTAAAGGGTCCAATTCAAATTAGAATGTAATTAGAATTGTAATAATCCATTTTTATATGTTTATTATAAAAACATTTTAATGTCATGTCAAACATGGTTAGTAACAATCGAATGAATGACCACACCACAATCGAATGAATGACCACACCAAGCGTTGAGAAACAGTTGCCCTGTGTTACCTGGGTGATGATAGGCAGAGACTTGAGAGAGGATTTTAGCAATGATCAGGTGAGAAATAAATGAAAATGGCGTGGAAAACTGGCTGACTTACTACAGGTAGCTAACAAAAACACAGAGTCAAAAGCTTATTTGTACTTACGCAGCACACTCAGTACTGCGAGCTTGAGAATGGAGTAAACCGAGTAGTTCAATCTCCCAGACACTCACAACCACCAGAAAAATCAAGAACAAACACTGTTACAGTTCATCAGCGTTTATCAAACAACACTGAAAACTGATCAAAACAACAACACTGATCAAACAAGACTTAGAAACGTGCACAAGTTGAGCTTCTCTTAAATAGGGAGAGACACATGCCAGTTAATCACTAGGGTGGGGGAATTGGTGGGTTGGACCTAAGCCTCCCACTGGCCAGAACAGGTCTAGCGGTCATGTGCCTCCCCCTTCTGGTCAAAATGGGTGTAGCAGCTTGGCCCCTGGTTGACCCCTTTCAGGGCCACCACTCTGAGGACTGCCCTCTGGCGTTGATGTACCAGGACCCCAGAGCACTCCTCCGGGCCATAATCCTTCCAATCAACTAGATATTTGGTATGACCCCAGACTTACCACGTGCTCAGGACCAGCTTTCGGGATTCTACCTAAAGGGGCAGGACCTTGACCAAAAGCCCAGGCTTGTACTTTCAGTCAGCAAACCACTTATTGGCTATGGTTGTGACCAAGAGCACCTTACGGGCTTCGAATTACTCCATTGTCGGGGCCTCAACTTTGACCTCATAAATGAACAGACACTCAAACAGGGACAACACAAAGAATGAGTGCCAGGGTCTGTTATGGATGTACTCCGCCCATAGCAGATGGCCCAGGTAGTTGGATGAAACTAGGCACTGGTGGGTTCTCTCCAGGTCTTGGTTAATACGTTCTGCTTGGCTGTTGGATTGGGGGTGAAACCCAGATGATAGGCTGGCTGAAGCCCTCAGTGGCTGGCAATAGGCCCTTCATAACTGACTGGAAAACTGGAGTCCTCATTCACAAACCAGGTATATGGTGATGCCACATTTAGCATGGCCCTTTCCTGATGGCAACTTGAGCACAGCTACAAACCTAACAGCCTTGGAGAAGCAGTTGATCACTACTAGGATTGCCATGTTGCCTCATGACGTAAGCAGACCCATAATGAAGTTCGGGGGCAAACACGACCAGGAGAGATCGTCCAGCTTGGCATTCTTCAAACCCGGTCGATACGAGAGTTTGGGGGTGAAACCCAGATGATAGGCTGGCTTAGACCCTCAGTGGCTGGCAAAAGGCCACTCGTAACTGACTGGAAAATTGGAGTCCTCATTCACAAACCAGGTATATGGGGGTGCCACCTTTTACATGGCCCTTTCCTGATGACTTGGGCACAGCTACAAACCTAACAGCCTTGGAGAAGCAGTTGATCACTACTAGGATTGCCATGGTGCCTCATGGCTTAAGCAGACCCATAATGAAGTTCAGGGCCAAATGAGACCAGAAAAGATCGTCCAGCTTGGCATTCTTCAAACCCAGATAAATACAGGAGTTTGAAGTCGAACCAGGTAAAGAAAAGTGCCTGGGTTGGCAAGGGTTGAGACACTTGACTTGCTGTATGTGGGCTAAGTGTTTATGGTCTGTCCAGACCAGGAGCTGATGTTGTACCCTCTCCAGCTAAAGTCTCCATTCCTGCAAAGCTAATTTAATCACCAGAAACTCCTTATCTCCTGCTTCGTGGTTGCACTCCACAATGGTGAGTCAATGGGAAAAATAGATGCAGGCGTGAAGTTTCAGGTTGGAGTTGAACCTTTGCAAGAGGACCTTCCTCACACCAACATCGGAGGCATTGACCACAACTATAAAGGTAAGCGGAGAATTAGAATGTTTGGGCACTGGAGCGATGAACAGGGAGCACTTGAGGTACTCGGATGGGTCCTGGGCTTATAGTGTCCAATGGAACTGGTGTGTAGCATTCTGGTTGAGGTGCAGTCAGGGGCATGGCCAGTGAGCTGAAGTTCCATACAAAGAAGTTAGAGAAATCCAGAAAATGCTGTACAAGATGTAGTGAGGAGGCATGTGGGTGGCTGGGTCCATGCTCAGTTGATCCCAGGAGACTATGAAGCCCAAGAAGGTCACTAACCAAGCATTGAATATGGATGTTTCTAATTTAACAAACAAATAGTTTTCCAAAATTACTTGGAGAACCATCCTGTTGTGGACCACATGTTCATCTATACATAAGGATATTGAGCAAATATATAAATGCAAATCGGTCCCTTTGGACCTTGCTGATAAAACACTGGAAGATGGCATATGCATTTATCAACGATGGGCATCATCAGATATTTATTGTGCTCAGATGGCATGATGATTGCGCTCTTCTATTTGCCTTCTACCCTTACCCAGATAACCCAAACACTTCCCAGTACTTGGTAGGATCTCAACATAAATCAGGGGTGTTTAGGGAAGAACATGGGTCTCCTGTCCTTGGGCTGGGAGACACGAAGGATTGTTGGAAATTAGGTCCCCCAGACTGCCACCAACCATGTTAAGCAGTTGATGTATGGATTATGATGCTGCTGCCAGGGGAACCCCAGAAATAAAGGTAAGTCTGGGGCACTTGCCAAGAACAGACCGATCTGTTTAGAGTTCTGTTAGTGGGTCCATAGTGAAATGTTTGATGGATGATCTCCCTGGGGCTGAGTGCATGCCCATCAGTGGCTATAAGTAGTAGTAGCTGCACCTAAAACACTACAGGCAGCCCTAAGTGCTTGGCCAGGTTGAGATCAATAAAATGCCCTGCAGCGGCAGAATCGACAAAAGTCTTCAAACACTCTTCTTGTTGTGGTCTCCTCCACAAGATAGCACTGAAAGAGATGCCTGAGGTCTGCAAAAAAAACTACATCAGGGCACCAAAGTCAGGGCTTGCCCCATAAGAAGGGAAAAATATGTATGCTACTTCAGCACTCTCCATGGCCGTCAAACTTCTCGGGTTAAGGGAGGTGAGGCTCAGATCGAGGATGCAGAGCCGATGCACCAGAGGGGGCTGGCTCAGGTGCAGCATGCTGGTCAAAGCGGGCATAGTGGCCAGCCCAGCCCATGGCTTGCCCCTTGCATTTATAATAAATAACTTTTACTACTATTTTGTAAAACTAGTTCAACAGTTTCTAATATAATGCTAATTCTTTTCTCTATACTTTATTAATTCCAAAGGATATTGCTGGAGTCCTCTGCATTTAATCCATTCACCTGAGTGAGGTAGTAGGTAGCTTTGGTGATATCCTGTATGACACTTAGATTCTCTCGAACCTGGGTATCTTGCCTGGCTTCCGTAAATCTGGTTTATTAAGCCTGTTAAAAATTTGGATTTGAATTTCTTTAGGCATAGGTGATTTGGGGGCTCCTCTGCACCATATATTCTGCTGATTACATTGCAATCATTAGTACAGCATACATACAGCTATGTACACATGATGTAGGTTTAAAATGCACATCGAGTATGCCACAGAATTCCAAAAGAGCACATGTCTTCTTGGCATTTATGTCATGCTATTTTTGCTGTTTCAGACAATGTTTTAAAAAAGCTTGACTTGTTGCAGTGTACAGTTTCATTAAATGACTTTAAGCAAACAAAGTAACAGTATGCAGAACACAGAGTAAAAACAGGCTTTCGGTTTTGTATTTTATATTTATTCAGCATTAGAGGTTTTATTATTGTTGTTGTTGTTGTTGTTGGTAGTAGTAGTAGTAGTAGTAGTAGCAGTTGTAGTAATAGTAGCAAAAGTAATACAAGTAGTAATAGTAGTAGTGGTCATAGTAATACCCACTATTATGTTAGTAATGGTGGTGGTGGAGGTGGTAGTAGTAGTAGTAGTTAAAGTAGTAATTCTAGTAGTAGTTTCCCCCAAATTCGTCCCAATATTATTCACTGCCACTTATTAACTGACAATCTTATTAATGTATCATTCATTTTGTAATATAGTTTTCTCAAACTGCATAGCATCCCACATGTTGCCTGCAGGTTTGAAACTGTGTGACTATTAGTCTGTGTAATTTCATCACTCGGAGCCACCGCTTTTAAAAATGCATTAGCCTGTCCTCCTATAAGAGAGGCTTTCCGCAACCCTGACACAAGAAATGCATTTATCTTATGATAAGATGCATTTGAAATGAACATAATGGCAGCTGAAGGTAGCAGAGGCAATTAGGCAAGAAGAGTTTGCATCTTCGCTGGCCGCCTGGGATTGCAAATGCCTTCTTTGTCACTTACAACATCTTAGAGTAGCTTGTCATTTATTGTAAAGGTCACAACGCGCTGAAGAAAGAGACAATTTAAGTGTTGGATAATTGATCCCTTGTGGACGACTGCAGGCTACAGTTTCAGCACTGCAGATTCATGCAACATCTTGCAATGTATATCTTGGCATACTCATCAGATAAGGTCATGTGGCAGTAACAATGACTCTGACCGCTTGTGTTCATACTCATGACTCCCTGCAGTTCTTTACCCAGGCGCCATGTCCTCCCGTCCAATCAGAATCATTTCGACTAATGCTGGACATGTGGGCAGCTACAATGGTACGTAACACAGACCTGAATTATATATGTCTATATTAGAATGTATTCATTATGCATTAAAATGATCATAATACATTCTTATAAATTAGGGTGCCAGAAAGGGTTCTTTGAATGATGCCATAAAGAACCATTTTTGGTTTCTCTGGAGAGCCATGTGAGAGCTAGTTCTCTAAAGAACAATTTTTGTAAATGAGATGTGTGAGTGTGAAGAATTAAAGAACCATTGGAATGGTTCTTTTCACCTCTTACAGGTTTTTCACACTAACTGGGGAAGTGGATAGTTAGGGGACAGGTTCTCAATCTTTGTTCAGCCAGTATTTTTTGAACAGGGCAGTTTTAGCACTCAAAGGACTCTTTCTGGCACTTGTTTAAGAGTGTATGATGAGAATATTGCCATGTTAAACTTTATTGCTGTCATAACATCAATTGCTGAAAGGGTAACTTTACAGGAGAAAAGAAAAACATCCTTAATTTAGCAATATTTTATTCCAAACACTTTTGAATCATTTCTTTTTTCTTTATTTTCTCCAGTGTAACTCCCCAATTTACTCGTTGCTAGTCATAGATAGTGGGTGGAATTGGAAATGCTTCCTCTGAGATAGAGGAAGAACCATCACATCTTTTCGAACTGCCACTAACGCCACACAATTAGAG
>JBBPCZ010132194.1:0-15041 GCA_037974445.1 Brycinus macrolepidotus | reverse complement strand
ATTGGAAATGCTTCCTCTGAGATAGAGGAAGAACCATCACATCTTTTCGAACTGCCACTAACGCCACACAATTAGAGCTTGGAAGGAATAAATCTCAAATAAAACTTGGAAGGAATAAACCTCAAAAAAAACTCCACAAAGGCCTTAACATGGTCAATGCCAAGAAAGTGCTACAATCTGAATAGTGAGCTAGAAATCGTTCAGAATGCTTAATATTTCTTCTTCATTTTACTTTTCATAACTTTCCTTTGTTTTATTTTTTTCTAAATTCTAAAACTTTCTGTTTTTTGTTTCCAGCTTGAATCGAAAAAAATCACAGATTTTCATTGTGGTCCCAGATATTTAGACTCCACTGTTTATGTAATACACAGTATATTAAGTATTTATTTTTTAATTGGGTTATTAGTAAGACTGTGTAAAGTAACTGAACTAAAGTGAATTGCACTTGCTTGTCAAAAAATGCTAAAGTCACTGTATGGTCAGAAAAACAGGAAACATTAAAGGATGGAAACTTTCGCAGCTGTTTCTGCGGACCACATAGGCCTACACAATGATTATCCTATAATAAAGTAAAACTTTCACGAGGGGCTGACGTGATTTAGGAAAAATGATAATGGGTGGATCTACAATGTGCACTAAGCAACTCTCTGTTAGGTATTCAGAAATGAAATCATTGTTAATTTGTTAATTTTTGATTTGTCCGTCTTCTTTTTCCTCCCACACACACGGTGTCTTTAGGGATTATCTTGCACAGCCCCACGGAGTCGGAGTGTGTGGAGAGTGACATGGGCTCCACAGTGGACCTGATCAGCAGCTGCTCTCCCTCACGCTCCAGTGGGCCATGTTCTACATCCCACGAAGCCTGGGAAAGAGGAAGACTTCCAAAAGTTCAAGGTGTGTTTCCAGTGTGTATGTGTATGTGTGTGTGTCTGTTATCATGATACTAGCCTTTGCAGTACTTGAAGTGCATCATATGCAGATGAACCTCTAACTAATAACAAAATGTTTTATTATAGGTCACAGTGGTGTAGCTACAAGAATTTCAGGCCAGACAATTGCACTAGGACCTGTAATGTGTGTGGGACAGTGGGGACTTGGCCCCCAATGTCCTCTAATATAGTGATGAAGCATTTCTGGCCTGAAATGCTTGTAGCTATTACATTTATGCCAATTTATGCCCATGCTTCATGAGTAGCTATGATAATGTATTACAGTAACGGTAAAAGAAATAAACATCAGTAATTAAACTACATATAGCTCTAACTTTATTGACAATAGTGAGTAAACAAGCAAACTGTATTATCATTTTTTTTCACTGAAGGATATTTTTATTTTTTGTGGGGTGGGGTGGGGTGCTGTTAGTCCTTTATTTTTTGGGGGGGCACATAAGATCCAAGTTGTACCAGTGGTCAGAGACGACCCAGATGTGCTTTTTCTGGGAGTTCGGATGAATTAAAAAAAAGAAATGTTTTTTGGTTTTTTGGTTAAAAAGTAGATTTTGTGCTGATATTGAATCCTTAGTAATAGTGTATGTTTAATTGAATAAGAATTATGATCACTTGTAGCTCAAAAAAAGCAGAGAAGTCCTGTTGAAAATGTAGATTGTAAACTTCTGTGGTATTGAATTAAGAGGAGACATAATTCGCATTTGATGTGAAGTTATTATTGTTTGTCATGTTTCTGCCATTTCTCAACAACATGCTGAAAAAAGTCTAAACTTTGTGCTGAATCTGTAGATGCAGAATGTAAATTGAATGTAAATCGATTGGTGTGTGGTTAAATATATAATTTGATATTTAGATTTGAATTGTAAAACAACATGAAAGTAATAATTCCAAACAATTAACCATCACAACAGGAATTCACTAATATATATATTTTATATATTGTAATTTGCTGTGGTGAACTGTGACTCTTAAAAGTTAGGCCTTCTGTTTGGGCCATGAATAATCTGCTTGTTACAGATTAAACACAGACATCTGAAGTTTGTAAAAGAGGTTTTACATTTCATCTGCAGCTTGTAATACACATTTTTACACATATTTTACCCTGTATGTAAAAGTTCAATGGTGATTCCTTAAGTAAAATGGAGCTGCTGCTGTTTACCATCCAACAGAAACCCACTGCTTAGGATGCTGCTCATATTCACAGTCAGTGACATTTCTAGAACTTCCAGAAATCCAGAAACTTCCAGTATCCTAATAATACTGGTGGTTAATCTGAAATGTTAGGCCATCAGTCCAGTGGCTGAAGGTCTAACCAATTGTAGTTCTTTTTAAGCTTTATCTATCTAGATACCAAAAAGAAAAAAAAAACCTTATGCTTCCAACTAAAGATTAATACTGTAAAAGTAAGAGTAGTTCAACACCTGTTGTTTAAATACAAAAATGATTCTACTGAATAAAAGATAACTAACATGCATTGTTTTGGTCCCAAAAGCCTAGAAGGCCCTGAGAATTCCTCTTTGATTGTGCTGTCCATGTAACTTTCAAAGTACAGTTTGTAGCAGTGTAATCTCAGTAGAGCAGTTCTAGTGTGTGCCAAACCATCTTATCTGCCGCAGACTGCACAAAATGTACTATCCTCTTGCAGTCGTTTGAATGTATTATGGGAAACTGTAAAACATTTGTAACCATTTGGTCAAAGTTCCAGAGTGTATAAACCGGATACGGTTCTCTTGGTTCCTGTGGAACTGCTGTGTGCTGTAAACATGATTTTCACTCTGTCTCATTCATGGTTGTGTGATTTTTTTCTTGGACAGTGCCACCAGAGGCTCCTCGTGGAGAAAAGGCAGGGATGAAGTCACTCTTCATCAGCGTGATGAAGATCCCGCTCCTCTTCCTACTCCTCTACTGCTTCGTCTGCTCCCTGGACACCTTGAGCTCTGCCTTTCAGCTGGCTGGGGGTAAATATGGCCTTACTGAGTTACTGAGGCAGCTTTAATCGAGCAGTTCAAAGGGATAATCCAGCATTTTTCAACTTAATCTCTATCTAGTGGATCTGTAGCATGCCATGAATTATCAGTGACAGAAAAATCAGTGCATCTCCTTGTGTTTAGGAGAAACCATGCATTTAACAGAATGATATGATTAATCATAAATTGGTAGAATTAATCAGTGGGCAGGTTGTTTGTTGCATGTTTTGAGTCAATAAGTTCAGAGAAACACAGCGAAATCACCAGAGTACTCATTTATAGAGTTACACATTAATAGGACGTTCCAGGGAATAATCATAATAATTATGAAAATAATTAATTATAGCTATTATCCCTGGGAATAATAATGGAATAATAAGCTGCTGTATAAATTAGACTTATTATTAACTAAACATAATTATGTAGGTCATTAATGACCGGCACTCTAAATGCTAATTTAGCCTACTGTGAAGGTTCTGTCAGCCGTCCAGTTCTGTGCAGGGCCATAAGGCACTTCCTTTAAATGTACTAAATGTGCACAGGTAAGGTGGCAGGAGACATCTTCCAAGACAACGCAATCCTGTCGAATCCCGTGGCTGGACTGGTAGTTGGAATTCTGGTCACTGTACTGGTTCAGAGCTCCAGCACGTCCACATCCATCATCGTCAGCCTCGTTTCCTCCGGGCGTGAGTATTAAAGCCAGGCAGGGATCACACTTAAACTAGTCCCATGAACTCATCTCAAATAAACCACATCCTCATTGTATCATAAAAAATACGTGCTCTTCATTCAGTGTTCAGCTTTCTGACACAAATCTGAGAACCTACTGACCAAAACCTGTTTTCCATTTCACTGGTGGAATGGCCAGCAGAGAGTCAGGAGAAGGCCTACATACCCGCAGAAAAGTTAAGATGGATTCAAGAGATATTTACTAGACAAAATGAGAGTCTACTAACCATCTATAGTGGATTTAAGGAGTCTGAACTCCACATTTTATCTTGTATATTTTTGCTCCTATGGTCTACTTGTGGTCAACAGTCATAATTCACTGTTACATTTTCCTCCCATAATCCCTTAGTATTCAGTATGTTGTCTTAATGTATATTATAATATGTAATATATAATATATGTAAATGACCTCTGTTTTGAATGGCAACCCCGTATTGTGCATCATTCAAAAATTAGTCCAGGCTGAAGCACCCCTTATAACGTCTACGTGAATAAACTCCTATAGACTGTGTAGGAGGATATATGTGAATGCATAAGTGACATCAAAGAGTACTGACTTCAGAATAGACTGTTTGTGGAGCCTAATTTCCATATATGGACTGTATGAACTAGGGAGTAATTAGCGCATTTTAAACTTTGCTGAAGTTTCCCATGGTATTGGCCTGTTAATGTAATCTAATTTACCTTTACATGTCCTTCTTTTCCAGCATCTAACTGAAGAAATGTGTCTCACTGGATTTTTTTTAAAGAGCTTCAATTATCTTTGTGTTTGATGAAAAGCCCTTCTTTAAAACCTGTGCTGTGTTACTTTATTTACAAGCGTGCCACTCCGATTAGCTCATTCCTCGGAGCAGATGGTGTCCTGGCTCAAAATTCCACAAAGTGGTTGGAGTGCAACAGGGGATAGAAGTCCATTACAAGTAGCTTTCGAAATGAAATGCTTGCCAGTCATGCTTGACGGAGAGTTACATTTTAATGCACTGGTTGTCACCTAAATGTTTGAGTGGAGGAGCTGCCAAAAAAGTGTCAAAGAGATGATTAGACACATCTTTTAGGTAGTTTAGGTGGTAGCATGGGATTAGATCCACAGGGTGTCAACAAAAAGATAATATGAATTTTCGTAAATGTTGCCTAATGCTTTAAAGAGCCCATATCCTGCATTTTCTTGGATTTTACATTTTCCCCTTCAGTCTACCTTTTTGTAGGTTTATATACCAAAAAACACATATTATTCAAAGTCATATCCAATTTTAAACCTCTTTATCCATCGTAACTAAACATACTTCTTCACCTTTAAGGCTGACATATGTAAATGACCTCTGTTCTGACTGGCTGCCTTATAGTTTTCCATGTTCAAAAAGCAATCCTGGCTGAAACACTTCTTATAATTTGAATGTGAATGGATGAGGTTAAACAGCTGTAACCTGGACGAAAGCATATCAACTGACTGGTTCTTGTGACATCACAAAAAACCTTTTAGAATGAGATTTTTTTGCAGCTTAATTTCTATTTCATATGGACTGGGAAATGAGTGAAACTTTTGAAACTTTTTAAATATCAGAGTCTTTTATTTGATTTTTTAAAAGATTTTTAAGTTTTTAGGTTTTCCATGACAGATGGGCTCTTTAATATACATTATTTTATCTGGAATGCCAAAGATAGTCAGTTTGCTTGACTGCCCAGGTCAGCCAGGTTTGTTCTTTATTTTTTTTTTATCTTATTCCAATGGTTCACTGAGGGTGTGCACTGGAGTTAATTGGTGTCACAGTTGGGGCTGCATTTTCCTGTGGTGAACAACTGCGCTGGTTTTAAACACAGAAACAGGACAGAGTAATTACCAGCCATTTCTGATGCTGAACTCAATGTCATTATGTTTAGTGCAGGTACAGCCTTTGGCGTGCTACTGCTTCCAATTAGTCTTGTGGGTCAACGGTATAGAGTGATGGTCTAGAATGAAAACCATAAGTCTCTAATGCAATATCTTCTCGCCGCAAATGGCAGAATAAGATTTAGGCTGAAATTGCGGATGTTCCTGAATTGCCAGGTTCTGAAGTGATTCCATAGATTTCCTGTTACTATTCAGCCCAGAGGCGATCATCTGTCTGTCTATCATGGACCATTCAACTATGCTCATTTTTCAGCTAGGGAAGTGCAATCAGCTCATGAATAGATTCATTTGCTTTTTGTGTGTGTGTGTGTGTGTGTGTGTGTGTGTGTTTTAGTGTTGGAGGTGAAGTCTGCTGTTCCTATAATCATGGGCTCAAACATTGGCACATCCGTCACCAACACCATTGTTGCTCTGATGCAGGCTGGAGAGAGAAGCGAATTTAAACGGTAACAAGATACAGACGCCTCTGTCTCAACATAACGTCATCGAGCATCATTCCTTACTCACTAACGTCATCATCATCATCATCACCACCACCACCACCACCGTCACTGTAATCAGCAGCAGCTGATTGTAAGGGTGAAAAGAACAAGCCTTATCTAAAGCGTGTAATTCTGAACATGACATGGCACAATCTCTCCCTAGATAAGTCACTAAAAAATGAGAAATTTATCCAAGACACTCCAACTTTATTGATCATAGATGCTTAACTTAATGTTTTTTCTTCTTTCGGACTTCTTTAGATAAAAGAATATTTCAGCAAAGAATTTTCACCATTTCGCAGGGATCTGAAAGCCTGAGTTTTGTCTGTAATTTTGCCCATTTGTATAGACAACAATATGTTGGTGCAGTAAACACTTCCATTACCAGTGGGGTAGTTACTCAAAATATCTAATCCACAATAAATAATCTAATTAATGCTCTGAAACTGTACTAGGATTTCTCATTACTTACTGAAAATGTAATCTCACTGCTCATGCACTTCACTTCTATGTAAGTCTGTGAATCCCAAACAAATCTGCACCAAATGGAAAGTACAGAGAAAAAACGGATTTAAGTACATTATTTAGAAATAAATATCTAATCACAGTAAACACAACTTTAAAGACATGCTGATATACACTGATGAGCCAAAACATCATGGCCCCCTGCCTAATATGTGGTTTGCAGTCCATGTGCCACCAAAACAGCTCCAACAAACTGAAGCATGGACTCCACAAGACCTGAAGGTGTGCTGTGGTATCTGCACCAGGTATTTACAAGCAGATACTTTAAGTCCTGTAAGTTGCGAGGTGGAGCTGCTGTGGATCGATCTTTCAGTACATTCCACAGATGCTTTACTAAATTCAGACTTGTGGAGGCCAAGTCAGCACCTTGATCTCTTGTTGGAATGTTGTTGCCATGAAAGGGTGTACTTGGTCTGCAACAATGTTTAGGTAGATGCTACATGTCAATGTAACTTCAACATGAATGCCTGGACTCAGGGATTTGAAAGCTGAACATCTGCCTGAGAAAGGCCCAGTTCTGACACTCTCATGCCTACTGGCCATTTGACCAGACTGTTGCTACTCAGAACCTCACTCAACAAGATACAATGCATTTTGTGTTGTGACCACTGGGGCTCCAAGGCACCACCCCATTCCGGATCTGCAATTGCTGTTGTCTCTTGCCCAAGTGTCTTCGACTGGTTCAGCTGCTTTCGACTTCCCACACGCTCCTCTCGCAGCCAAAGGCAACTGTTGTTCAAAAGCTCTGGCTGAGATTGTTGTTCTTATTGCTGTGGACTAAAGACTCTCATACTGCTCCTCACTCCAACAAAAACTACCACTATTGACTCTTAACTGTACCTACTCCTTTAACCATAGACGACCAATCTGTTTAACAGTGATTAAGTCTGTACACAAAGGTCTTCTAGTGTTAGTGATCTCCACAGAGACACTCTTTCTCACTCTGTGGGTCAACCAGAGGAGGATGGCTTCCCCTTTTGAGTCTTGGTTCCTCCCGAGGTTTCTTCCACCAGCTTTTGGGAGTTTTTCCTTGCCTCTGTCACCCTGGGCTGATCACTAGGGGCTTGGACTTGGATTCTGTCAAGCTGCTTTGTGACAACATTGGTTGTAAAAAGCACTAAATAAATAAAATTGAATTGAATTGAATCGAACATATTCTTCCTGTAACCAGCATTAAAAAGTTTGGTCACTTATGCCACATTAGCACTTCTGTCAGTCTGGACCAGATGGGATTGCACTTGTGGATTGATGAGGCTTACACGCTTTCGCCAGTCTGTGGTCTGTCCCTCCTCAGAAGACTGACACCACGGCTGACCAGGAACACACCACAAGCCCTGAACTTGCACTTTTGTCCCTAATGATTTGGCCCTTGTCAGAGCCTCTTTACACCTGGCCATTTCTCCCACATGCAACCATGAACTTTGATGGTTCGCTTACCCTCTAATACATTCCAGACCTTGACATGCGCAGTTGTGATGACACAATCACCTTTATTCCCTTTGTGTATGAGTGCTTATCATTTTTTGGGTCACCAGTGTAAACGTCTTCACTCTGAACCAGATTGACTGTCACACTGATTCAAATAAACGGCTGACGCCTTATGAACATCCTGAAACAATCCAGCAGAAACAGTTTAGAATCTTTATGAATACAATGTTAATCTCACTGAGATCTTTATGAGTGAAAATCAAGTCTGGCCTGTTTAGGGTAGGTTAGGGAGCTCCTTCTTTTTCAGCATGGTCTCAGCACTTCTCATATTCGGGATCCAGATCATGCAGTTAGCTGACTCAATCAGCACATTCACATACAAACTATGTACAAAGACAGACACAAATAGTATACATAAAATGTGTTATAAATTGTGTGCATGCATTGTATTTAGGGACACCAAACATGTCTTGACTGATCAACTACATTTAGGGTTACTGTTGACTATTAAGGAGACTCATCCTGTTTTCACTTTAACACTAATAGAAAAGTATTCAGTATGCTCTCTGTATTCAGTGGTTTGTCTCTTGCTGTGTGTGAACAGGGCATTTGCAGGAGCTACCATCCATGACTGCTTTAACTGGCTGTCAGTGCTGGTGCTTCTGCCACTGGAGGTGGCCACTGGACTGCTCAGCTTTCTGGCCAAGGCTTTGGTCAACAGCTTCCATCTGCAGAGCGGAGAGGAAGCCCCAGAGCTGCTGAAGGTCATCACTGAACCTGTCACCAAACTCATCATACAGGTGTGTGAGGAAGCTTTGGACACATACAAATGTTGTTGTTTTCATACATTTGTGGCCATTTGGAATTTGTTCCCATTCATTCAAAAGAGAATTTGAGGTACTGATGTTGAATAAGAAGGCCTGTCACACAAATAACATTTCAGTTCAACCCAAAGGTGTTGAGTTAAACTGATGTCAAGACAGTGTGCAGGCCACTGAAGTTCTCCTGCATCAAACTCATCAAACTATGTCATTATGTGCACAGGGGTGCAGTAATTCTAGAAACGGAAAAAGCCATCCACAAACTGTTGCCACAAAGTTGGAAGCTTATACTTGTTTGATATGTCCTACTGTAGTTTTAGCATCACCCTTCACTAGAACTAAGCGGCCTACCTCAATCTCTGTGCTGTGGGTTTGCATGGTCTAGAAATTCATGGTTGAGCTGGTGTTGCTCCTAGATGCTTCCATTTCACAATCATGGCACTTACAGTTGACTGGGGCAGATCTAGCAGGGCTAAAAATTTCAGAAATGCAGAAATCCTTCAGATGATTATTTAATTGTGTGTTTGTGAGTCTGCTCATGTGTCTGGTGTCTGATGTCTGGTGAGCACTTGCTCATTATCAGAATCTCACTGTCATTATCACATTATTTAAATATTTCAGTTTGACACCCAGAACCCTTGTGTGTTCGCACGCATTAGCACTCATTGCATCACTTGAGATATTTCACTGTCTGCTTTGAATGTGATGAAAAGTGTTGTTGACATCTGTCCCGTCTAGCTGGATAGATCCGTGATAACGGGCATCGCTTTGGGAGACGAGCACATGAGAAATCGAAGTCTGGTGAAAGTGTGTGGAAGCAGTGCACCCACGGTAATTATGTCCTATTCTCTCCATCTACTGCACGTTTTCTCATTTACTCCACTCAGTCCTCATATTGCACAGGCTAGATATGTGGTTTACATGGCTTTCTTGACTTTAACACAAAGTGGACCTTAATAAAATACAGGAAAATGTAGGATATGGGCCATTTAAAGTAATAACAAACTATCATGTTATGACTAGGATTAGGATAAGAACAACTGTTTGGTTTAAGATTAGGTTTTAGACTGCTTTGGCAAAGTGATATAATTTACTTTATTATTTTGTACTGAGCGCTCCCCCACACACACACACACACACATAAAAAAAAACTTTGACACCATAATGAATTATTGAACTAAGTAAATGAGAAAAGACATGTTGTTTAGACCAGTGTTTTCATGTGTCTGAGAAACAAAAGGCTTTTTCCCTCTAATTTTACACAGAGTCAGATAACATCAGTCATAAAGTCATTAACTTTTGCCAGCTG
The DNA here is from genome assembly GCA_037974445.1 of Brycinus macrolepidotus. Taxonomy (NCBI): domain Eukaryota; kingdom Metazoa; phylum Chordata; class Actinopteri; order Characiformes; family Alestidae; genus Brycinus; species Brycinus macrolepidotus. The sequence continues at coordinate 4,945 of JBBPCZ010132194.1, read as the reverse complement.
TGAATGTCTTTCACATTCTAATTAAGACAATGATTAAGACAGTGGTAGCAAAGTTTGAACTCTATGTGCAATGGCATTTGTCTTTTTTTTGCCCCACCACTTTTGGGTTCCAGTTCCACTCCATACACTACACACATTTGTACTTTCACCACTTTAACACCACTTTAATCATCAGTCAAGTGATTGTGAGTGGGAAATATACAACAATGTCCAGTACATGCGGTCACCAGTTAGTAAAAAGGAAGATACATCAAGATGTGTTCACAGCAGTTTGGTTTATAACTGACACTCCTTTCTCCAGAGTGTTTTCTCAGCTATCATTCTGACAGTGCGAGGGGTGTGTGGTTCAGACAACAGAAGAAAATAACCATTTTCTCGAGGTGATGCCAGGCCAGTTACAATTACGCTTGTCTTCTCCTGGTCACAAGTGTCATAGTGTGTGTGGGTGACGCTGGTTTGAGTGTATGGAGGCTAGAAGATGGCAAACACAAACTGCGCATCATCAGATGAGCTACAGTCTTTACCTGTATACTAACAGTGATGGGGTAATAAAGGGAGGAATATTATCTGAGATTATTATTAACTGCTGCATCAATAAATGTAAGAACAATTACATTATTCAGTCTATTTCCAGATTTTTAATAAGAATTTAAAAGCTTCCAAGTACATGGAGTGATTCAGGGGTAGAGCCAGTAAATATTTGACTGGCCCATTAAATGCCCTTCTTCTGTCATTGATATACGTGCAAACTTCGTGCTTTTCAATTAAATTTGCAGGTTGGAATGACAAATACGGCAATCAAGTAAATCATGTAGAAAGAGAGTACAGTATTTCATTTTTTGCAAGTTTTAGGACTGTTGTCAGGGCTGGAACACATTAGCTTGACTAATGGTACAGATAAGTCAAACCTTATAGGAACAGAAGGGTATTGAAACGTGAAAAGAGTTTTAAAAGAGATGACTTTCTTTTCATTTTGTCATTTAACAGCTTCCAAGCAGAAAGCACAAAAGATTGGCATGTGTATTATCTTTATTTGCGATTAACTACTACCAAATGGTGATCACCGGGGTCCAAGCCCTGCAGTGTAGGCCTTTTAGCAGATAGAACACAATGATGGATGTTTTTACAACTGCCTTTATGAATAATAATTGTTTATTACCTAACCTTTCCAATTTGGTATGGTAACCAATAGGTTTTATTTGAACAAAAGAGCCATACCACCTTGGTCAGTAATTCCACAATTACTTATGTCCTTGCATTTTATTCTCTTTATGTTTAAATGTTCACTAACATTTTCTCTGGTGTACCAAGCCTCTGGACCGCTCTACAGGGAGGTACACGCACTTTTCACTGCTCATGAGTTTGGTCATAGGGGTGAAATTATTAGCCTTGACATTAGCCTTGTGTCTGATACTTAATCAAGTGTTCTCTTTGTAACAAATGTGTTTAGAAATATTATGAGATCATTATGGAGCTCTTTGAATTTGAAGGCCTTTTTTTCAGGATAAGAATCAGAAATCTTTATTGATCCCGAAGGAAATTGCTTATGTTACGACTGCACAGACACACAGAGACACAGAGACAAGAACAAAATAAAATATAAAGTCAAAATAAACCCAACAAAACAATCTGTAGAAAAACCTCAATATGAAATACACTCTGCTATATACACAAATGCTGGTTATTAATACTATAGATAAGTGACTTACAGTTAAGTAAATTACCAGTAACACAAATGGTGGTTAGGAGTGTGTTATTGCACGCAATAGAGATCAGTAGTATATAAGTAATATTGACATTAATAGTGATATTTCACTACTAATAGTGAAATATCACTTATATATCTCTATTAGTAGTGATAATAATAATAATAATAATAATAATAATAATAATAATAATAATAATAAGAAGAAGAAGAAGAAGAAGAAGAAGAAGATATTGCACATAATGAAATGATTTAGAAAACTGCACGATATCGCACATGATAAGATTATTACACATAATGAGATATTGCACATAATGATAATGTTTTAGCACCCAATAAGAAAACTGCACAATATTGCACTTAGTAGACTATTGCACATAATGATAAGATAATAATATTTGGCTCCTTAAAAGGAACTGTGGCCCTGTGCCAGTGCTGAAGTGTCTCATCTGCACAGTTTTATTCTTAAACCTGAAAATGATTACCAGTACTTTTCAACAATTGTGATGATAACATTACATAGCAGCTTCCATGCCAACTTCTGATTCACCTTTTCCGTTTGCTGTCTGTAATGTAACAGTGGTGGGCTATATGGGGGGAATGGCTCTGTTTAACTTCGGAAGAAAATTAAGTTTCAAGTTTTACCAGGCGACATTATTGCGTGCAAGTTAACTTTGCCCAGAGAAATGCCCAGCGTGGAATAAACTTGGAATTTAATCTGCTTCTACAGAGTTCATTTTTTTTTTCCTAAAATGAACTCCATAAACTCTGTATGAGGTTTAATTTAGCTGGTTACTTTCTTGGGGAACATAATAATGATCTTTTTCAAACAGCATGCATTTCATAGGAGGTTTTCTTATTTCTGAGATTTTTTGCAGTAAATGTTCGTAATTCAGATAGAAATGTCTGTAATAATGTTTTACATTTATGTTTTCCTCTCTCACTCTCTCTCTCTTTCTCTCATTCACTGTCTTTCTGCAGCCATCGGTGAACGATTCTCAGAATTGCTCGTCCGTGTTTGATTGCGGGAAGGACATTGGCCTCACCTCGCAAGGCGGCGCAGAGAGCTGTACGTGCAGTCTGCTGAGCTGAATGAGTATTCTATAGGGTAGCAGTCAGCTTTTCAGGAATCCAATCAGTGTGCATTTACATCGGAATGATTTTCTCTTCATGTTCAGTTCATCGTTTTTATTACACACATTTTTAAACAGGCTATCAATAAGAGTGTGCTTAAACACTTAGAGCCAGATGCATGTACGCACAAGTGCAGTCATGGCACAAAACGAGCCTTGATGCTACCTCAATTTAAAATGCGTCTGAATGTAATGTTTGATTTAACACGTTTAAAAGACTGTAAACATTTTAATGCACATGAATTACTTTGTTTCTGAATGTTACATATTGGGAAAAATAACGCATAAAAGAAAACGTACTATACAAATTAATTAATTACTCAAAAAATAACAACAATAACAATGATAGTTATTATAATTGTTATTATTGTTATTATTATTATTATTATTATTAGTAGTAGTAGTAGTATTATAAAAGTGGTGCTAATGCTGTGCCCATGGGCGTTGGGAGCATTTTTAATGTTGTGGGGACTTTAATGATTTTGAAACGTGTGGGGGACACGTACCCCACTGCTATAATGGTTCCGGTGCCCATGGATAAATAACATGCCAGAACAGTTGCCAATAAACTAAAAATCAATTAAACAAACAAATAAAGAAACAAATCCTTTAATTTTGAGATTATTCTCTTGTTTATACAGTCATTAACAAAACACACTGATTCTGTAATAGATAATAATGAAGGATAATTCACAGTAGCACTGTGGGACTGAGGGAGTGCTAGCGAGCAGGTGGGAATTTGCTATGACTAAATTAGGGAACAAAAGCTGTAATTGTATTTTTGCCAAATTAAAGTGTTGTTTAACAGAGTTCTACCAGACATTTTACTATTTTTACTGTTTTTTTAACCTGTGTAGTAAGCTTACAGACAGGCAGTGCACACAGTAAGATGTTGCTGTGTAAGAAGAATCCTGCTTTAGTGCAGGACCCAAGACATTTCCCTCACGGGGAGTCTGAGCTGCTACTTTGTGGTTGATGCCTGATGGTCAGTTTGCACCAGCTGGAAAAATACAAACAAACACAAACTTTCTAATTCCTATAGTTTTCCTTAAAATACCTGAAGAACAACCGACAAGAAAAACTAGATGCATTTCCACAAGAAAATGCGGTGTGATTGCATGGTTTCTATAAAAGCAGTGTTTGTAGACACCCAGACATTGGTTTTATGGGCAGAAAAAGTTATGTTTAAAAAAAATCTACTCGCACCATGGGGTTGAACCAACAATCTTCTGATTCTTTTCAGTTAATGCCAGGGGTTTTTACTGCTGAACCAGTAAGGGGGCAGTAACTTGCTGACTCTTACCAAGCCATTTATGGTTAAGGACGGATGAACACATAGCCGCATTCACTGGCTGATTATTTTTTATTAAACCACAACAGTGATACACATCGTTTCTTAACTGACCTGAGCTTTCATGTCTTGAAGTCTGCAGTGTGTTTTGCTCTGCATTGGTTTCCCTGCGTTTGTGTTTCTCTGTGTTTAGTGCCTTTCCGGACGCCTTAGCCGTGAAATCAGACTCTCTCTGATTTTAAGGTGACTGTCCGCTCTCTCTCCCCATATATTATAGGCAACTCGACCACAAAAAGATCAGTCCCCCGGATCAACCGATGAAAAACTGAATTCACGCGAACTGCACCGGATTTTGACGGATATTTTGACATTGGAATTTTGCCAAAATTCAATCCAGGCTATGATGAGAAGCTGTGCCAAAAAACAGGTGGAATAAAAAAAAAATACAATTCAAGAAGAACAATAGTGGGATTGCATCAGCAATGAAGCAGAGTGAATGAGGAGAATGTTCTTGAATCTTTCAACACGAGCACAGTGCACCAACCAGATGGTGTTTGTCCGTGTTTGTCCAGTCAGTGTAGTCTGGCCTTTACCACACTCTTATAAAACAAGGTGTCAGAATTGGTTCTGTAACCATAGAACGGTGATCACCACCAATCCTGGTCCTGGCCATCAACCTTCCTGCAGTGTCTAGTGTCAACACCAATCTGCCACATCTATGTCACGGAGCAGACGAGAGATGAAGCTGAAACCTCGGTTAGACCAGTGTAGCGTGGTGGATGAACCCAATCGCAGACAGAGGCGAAGTGAGTTGGT
>JBBPCZ010132165.1:8294-22568 GCA_037974445.1 Brycinus macrolepidotus | reverse complement strand
ACATATATACACACACACATATATATATATATATATATATATATACACATATTCAAGGAAGTTTTGGCACACATAAGCATGCAAGCCACATGAAGTGTGTCTCTGGTTTTCAGGTCAGAAGAGCATGAGTGCTCCTGTATCATTTTCGGCTGGTCTGACCCTCTCACCATTTTCTGAGAATGCTGGCATCATCCGCTTCAACCAAGTGCTGCTTAATGATGGAGGACATTATGACCGACATACAGGTAAACTCATTTTCTCAAACACACATATAATCACACATTTCAGTAGATGGGTTCTGAAATGTGGATATGGATGCACACAAGTGTGAACCATCTGTTTGCATGTTTTCCAGGTATATTTACTGTGCCCACCGATGGACGGTACCTGTTAAGTGCTGTATTAACAGCCCAAAAGGGAGCACAAGTGGAAGCAGTTTTCTCAGTGGCCAATCGCAGCATCCAGAAGCTTCAAACATCTGGATCAGGGGGTGTGGCTTCTGCAGAGTGTCTTTGTGGAGGCTCTGCCTCTGCCAGCCTCGTCCTCGACCTTAAACAAGGTCAGAAAGTAGGGGTGGTACTGACTTCTGGAAAGCTAGCGATTTCAGCATCCACTGAGGTTCTTTCCACATTTAGTGGAGTTCTGCTTTACCCCTTAACAACTGAAAGATAACCTACAGTCTAAGAAACACATTATGGTTGCGTAGCTTCAGTTTCTGGTGCCATATCCGTGTGCAGTGTTGTTATGCACGTGACTTAACAGCACTAGGTAAATGGGCTCGACAAAACAATGAAAAAGCGATGAAAAAGGGTCATATTTTGAAGGGACTGAATCTCATATACAGGTTAACCCTTAAAACTCTGAGGGTCTGTATGTGAGTCTACACCTTACCCTCCTCACTCTCATACCCATAACCTGTCCTTTAGTTGCATAGTAGTTACTGTAAATAAAGTAACACGTATTTGAAGGATACCTACATAGGGACCTCATGACACATTCTTAAGCATTGAATAAATGTTATAAACAGTCTTTTGAAAATGATCAAATGTCTTGCTGTTTAGTTTAAAGCCCCACAAGTCAACACAATGTCATTTACTTCATAAACACGTTACATTTTGAATACTGAAATAAGTTGCACAAGAATACTGATTTTTAAATACATTCTTCAGTTTTTACTGCCTGTGTTATGAACTATATGTAGGCAGCCTTTAAATGTAGTGTTGCCAAATAATTTATAGTAGCTCATGAATGACATGCATTAAAATAAATGACATGCATTTAAATAAGAAGTCAGTAGTTTAAGGGGTTAATATTAATGCCAGTGCGCTTCGATTAAAAAGAAGCAGCATGAGTGGTGGGGTGGACAAATTATATTTGTCACTGTTAGAATGTTCTCCACTGTTCACTGTTCTAGAATGTTGTTGCCCACTCTCACCAATCTCGAATGTTCTCAGTTTACACTGTTCTAGAATGTTCTCCTTCTTTAATATGGATCTAGAATGTTATCTCCCATTCACAGTGATCTGACCTTTTCCCTCCATTTAACACTGATCTAGAATGTTCTCTCCCATTCACACTGTTCTGGAAGGTCCTCAACAAGTCATACTAATCTAAACTGTCCCTTTTTATTCGCCCTCACATTCATGGTGACCTAGAATGTTCTCCTCAGTTCAGACTAATCTAGAATGTTTTCTGTCATTCACAGTCTTCTTGAAAACTGTCTTTCGTGCACAGTTCTAGAATGTTCTCTCCCATTCATACTATTTTAGAATGTTCTCCTTCATTTACACTGATCTAGAATGTTATCTCCTGTTCACAGTGATCTAACATATTCTCTCCAGTTAACACTGATCTAGAATGTTATCTCCTGTTCACAGTGATCTAACATATTCTCTCCAGTTAACACTGATCTAGAATGTTCTCTCCTATTCACACTGTTCTGGAAGGTTCTCACAAAGTCATACTAATCTAAACTGTCCCCTTCTATTCTCTCTCACATTCATGGTGACCTATTATGTTCTCATCAGTTCAGACTAATCTAGAATGTTTTGTCATTCAGTGTTCTTGAGTTTTGTCTTTTGTATGCAGTTCTGGAATGTTCTCTCCTATTCTAGAATGGCCTCACTGTTTCAGACTGATCTAGAATTTTGTCACCCATTCTCTCTGATTCACACTGATCTAGAATGGAATTTTGTATGCATACTTTTCCAGGCTGTTCTCTTGCAACACCAGTCTAGATTTCTATCTCCTATTCACTGTTCTAGTGTAATCTCTCTAGTTCACTGTTTCACTGTTGTTTTATCAGTTCTGTCTGCATTTAAATAAACTGAAATAAATATTACAATTAGACTTTAAAATTACTGTTTAAACCTTCCAATAACTTTACTGTCAATGTAAAACTGTACTATTGGCTTTACAAACAGGTATCTAGCTGAGCTGCCATTGGAAAAACACTGGTGTAATGAGCAAAAAAGACCTTAGAGTAGAGGAATACAATAACAACCTCTGCCTTCTCTAGGCAATAATACTGATGCAAATAATAAGTATGCACATATACATACATGGCTGGTAGTTAATATAAATAGATGTTAATAGCTATTTATAGGATGTGACTATAAATAGCAAACCATAAACTATAGAATTTTCACTAAAACATTTTAAAACAGTGTTTTATTGATGATTGAGACTCAAAGACAGAATTTGTCCAAAAGATTTACATACAAATTAGTGTTAAAAGAATTTTATTTATATAAAATGAAACATGCAGTTTGTGTGTGTTGTGTGGGGGGTTGGAGGTTGCTCTGCCAGCCCTGAAAATGTTAGATTGTTTTTGTTTTGTTTGTTTTTTTGTTTTTTTAAGAAAAAGAAGAAGAACTGAAATAAACGAATGTAAACAAGCTTGTACCAGCATTTAAAAAAATAAATAAATTCTGTTTATTGTCTTTATTTCCGTGGATGCTGTTTGCTTTAAAAGCTGTGCACCCCTAAATGTTTTTCATTACAGAAACCTAATAGTAAACATCTGAAAACTTCTGCTGCAGCGGAATGCTGTTTGCTCACTACAGTGGTCACCACACAGTATCTCAAAATCAAGACATTTGAAACCGCTACTGTTTGAAATGTTTATTAAATAGAAAGCATTATAGAAATTGTTCAATTACATAAATTCAACATGTGCGAAATGCAAATCGTAAACTCTGGTGTTATTAAAACATGACAGATGTCCTGTTTCTATTGCAGTTGTTGACAGTTACACTGTGGGAAAGCAAATTCAGTCTCAGATCGACAGAACCGTTAGTGTAAACAAGATTTGTTACTAAACTAAAGCCATGTTTGTAGTTGCATTTTATAATAGATTTACATTCTAAAGAGCCTATAAGAACTCTGAACAGTCACATTTATATGTAAAAATGAACTAGGACTGTATTTACATCGTAAAAGTATGTAACGCTTTATGCAACTATAAGCAATGTCCTGTGTAAAAACATTCAGCATATTCAATCATCCGAGATACTCATGGGTTAAATGAGGCATCATAGGTCGCATTTTCCCCACTGGGGGCCTGTAAATACAAGCAGACACAATTAAGGCTTTCCATCTAAACTGTGTAACTTACTATACAGCAGCTTTATTCTTGAGAAATACAGAGAAACTCGTTTTCTACAAATATCGAAAAATAAGAATCAGTAGGTTCAAGTGCCTTAAGGTAACAAGCACTAAGAGCATCACAACTAAGGTCAGTTCCAGCCTGACCAATCACAGTGGGTTTTCAGAGCAGCAGGACCTCCTCCAGGCAGATCTCAGCCACTGGCTGCCTCCAGTAGCGGAAAGAACTGAATTCTGGGCTGACGAAAGCAGCACTTTTCTCTTTGTCAACCCAAGGGAAAATATGATCCACCAACTCGCTGAGGCGGCTATACCTGCAACACACATGGAAAAATAAAATGTTAATATCTGACAGTGTTTGGAACTATCATGCTATAAAATACACTCCGCAGAAACTATCATAGGCAGTGATGTCTGACAATATTTCATTATCTTTAAGAGATGCAATTATCTATGATAAGCGAGAGCCCTAGAGCTTTTTGTCTGCTCTTCTTTATACCTTTAATCATCCTATGATTTAGACTGATAAGAATCATCCAGAATCTCGCAAGCTGTCATGCTTCCCACTGGACAAAATTTCCTGATGAGCTACCAAGACAATTCAGTTCATAATTACACTTAACCTCTTGAGTTAATAAGCTTAAGACGTATTAATCAGTAACTATTACGACATAAGTGAGGCACTTCAGTGTGAGCCTATATTAATGCAAACAATTAAACAAAAAACAAAAAAACGGTAAACATGTTTATTTAACACATAACCTGATTCTGGAGTGGAACCAGCTGTTTAAAACCAATATTAGAATTATAACTATTATATTTCTTTCTCCATTTGTTCGTTTATTTATTTCTTCTGTATGACTCTGGAACTTGAGTGGCTCTTGTGCAGGGGGAGTCTTTTAACTAGCAAGCCCGTGAACAGAGTTATAAACTTACGATGTCTTGTTGCCTCTGGTCAGCTCCTGAATGACCTCTCCTTTAGGGTTAACGGTGAATATGCGGCATGTAGGAACGTGCACTTGCTTATAGGCAAACACATCCTGGAAGTACACACACACACACAGCTGAACTTACTTCAGTAGTTCTCTACTATGCAAATCAAATGACAAGCAAAAGGAGAATCAAGATGGTCTCTGCTGATAAAGTTTAGAACACAGCTGTACTTTCAAATATACATACCAGGCAAACACACCAGTGAAGGAATATATAAATTAGGTATAGAAGCACTAGTACTGCATAACAAAAGATAACAGAAGCCCTAGACTGCCTTTATCGCTGGATGCACTTCGATTTGTTTCTGAGTAAGTCATTACCAGAACAATTCAGACCGGTAAGGGCATATTATTGATTGGTTTCATAACGATAAAACGTGACTAATGTGTGAGTCAAATTTCTATTTGTGTATTTTCTTGTTCAAAAAAAAAAAATCTGTCACAAGCGGATTACAAATATGAATTTTCAGCTTTGCTAAATCACAGCAACAGCATCTGATTAAAGAGATTAAAAGCAGAAATAGACACTTTTTTTTTAGTGTAAGCCTCAAAGGTTTAATGCAGATCATCTAAAAATACACTCTGGACTTTGCAGGCTCTTTGACCCTCCAGTGACATTAATAGGGGTGTAAAATCGCATTGATACATCGCAATGTGTCGATCTAACTGATCAACGGCATCAGTTCTGATATGTTACAATTGAATGTTTCAATGTACATTCTCAGTACATCTGTCAGTGGGTGTTGCCCCCAAGAGTACGTTATTAGTGCCTTTAGTTAGGAAATAGGTTTGTACCATATTCTAATGCAGTTATGCATTTCATGTATTTAAATACAGTTCACTGGGTAAACAGAACTGCTGGTCACATTTAGTTTATTTTTAAATAATTCTGAATTGTACCAAAAAACTGAAATAATTTGTGATTCGATAATGCTTTGGATCATTTGCTAAAGAATCGTAATAGTATATTTGCGAGGTCAAAGACTTACATTGCTGCGGTTTCCAAAGGCAGCGTAGAAGGGCTGAGAGTTTTGAGGGAAGAGATTCTTGATGTCTGTTAAGCACTCAATCTTAAACTTCTCTGGCTTCTTCTCAATCACCTCCCTGCAAAACAGTGTGAGAAGGTTTTGCTTCACTTAAAAACACTGCTCTGTATTTAGCTTTTATCCTCTAACCTCTATTTAACCCCTTAAACTCAGAGGCAAACCAGGCAAATGTTTGGGGCCCCATGAAACATTTTGGAAAATGGCCCCCCCCATGCCAACACAAAATATTGTCATACTTTGTAGTTGGAAAGCCCCCTCAAACCTCTCATAAAGGCACTATAGGTCTGTAACTGTCATACATTATTGCTGTGCAAAACCTTTTCAGGAAATTGAAAGTAATTTTTTTGTTGTGTGTATTGTATTGTATTTAATTGTGACATATAAAGCTACTGCATACCAAAATTTCCTCCGGGAACAATAAAGTATCTATGTATCTATCTATCTCTGTATCTATCCATCGGTCTGTCTATCCAATCAATTTAGGCTGTTAATATTTTACCAAAATCAAGCTCAATCAGTTGGCTTCTTTGCGATCCTAGACTCTGGGCCCCCCAAAGTCTAGGGTCGCCACTGTGTGTGTACCTGTGAAAAGCTGAAAACAGGCTGCTAGGTGACAGCATTAGTGGTCCACGTGGTAAAATGGTTCCTCTGTCGTTTACCCAGTGTAAGTATCCCCGAGTCATTCCAGCCATGCCGATCGCACGTGCTGAGCAGTACAAAAACTTGTAGCCATTCCTACAAATTAACACACAACCACAAACACACATAGATGAGTTAGAGTAGCACTGCAGTACGCATACAAGCTATTAACATTAACACTGTCATTACTGTGCATAAATTGCATGCAACCTGTTCGTTGCCTCCAAAGAGGTGTGTGTGAGTGTGTTACACAATCTGTCAGTCATGTCTGCCTTCATGTCTTACTCATGAATAGTGTGGTAGAGTTTAGCAATGCCCTGATGCGTCCAGTCTTTTCCAAGCTGTGGAAGAAATTGTCCTAAAACATCAGACCTACGAAAGATAGACAAAAGATATACCAAACTTGATTATTTATCCTTCTATAACCTGGCTCTATCATTCAGATGATCCTGATGCTACGTTTTTTGTATATTTTAGTTCTTTTGGTAAACACAAGAAATCCATTGTATAACTTCTCTCAAACCACACCCTCTTCATTAAAGGTAGCTCAAACTTGTCAATGTGGTTTAGGACACAGTTTGACTTACTACATCACGGCTACAGGCAGCCATTTCAGATAGTGGGGCTATTATTTACAAACCAGTTGTAAGGAGGACGGATCTTGCATCAGATCTCTCTATCTCTAAACAACTCCTACGGAGGTGGTTGGTGACAACACACCCTGTCGTCACTGCCCCTGCGGTGTTCATCTACATGGTCATTTTGGTCATTTTTATAGTAAGGGATACTGTGCCTGAAACCACATTTACGAGTCCGTACCACCTTAATAAAGAGCTGAATGTGGGTTGAGAGACATTTGGGGGTGTTTCCCTCGTGTTTCATGATATTACATGGCTGACTGGCTACATCTGGGTTAGGTGGAATGTGTAAATTAGATTTTCCACCAAAGTATTCTTTTAATGGAGCTCCAAATAATGTAAAGGTGATTTAAGAATTAAAGTCTTTTGCCACAGGCATATGTTAAAGCCAGGAATCGTTTAGGAGTGTACATCATTGCTTTGCCTGTAAAGGTACTGTCTGGATTCTACGAGATAACTGAACATACACATGTCACTTGGTATCTGCAGTATTGGTGGAATGGTAACGTACTTGGTGATGGTGCCATCAATGTCAGAGATGACTATCTTGTCGTTCCAGTGCCACAAATAGATGGTTCCCTCACAGCGGCACGTGCCCTGGTACTGTGTGGTGATGCTGAACACAACATCATTGGGTCCTTCCTTCAGTCCCAAACTGGCCTATTACACATATAAACATGCACACTTCAGCCACTTTACTCAACCACTTTTTAAAGCACTTCACACACTCTATACAGACAGTGCCTTACAATCTGGTCTGATGACAGCCGTAATGATTTCTTGTAGGAGTGGGTGTGAGCGTGTCCCTCCATTTGCTTGCGCTCAGTAAGTGCAGCTGTGTTCAGCTCCTTACAGTCTTCATCAGTGGAAGAGTCTGCTGCCACCTGCCTGAAGAAAATTATATCACACAAACGTTTAAATATTTCTCTTATTACTTACCAGTGGTAAGAAGTAACAAAGTAGGCCATATGGTGCATATTTTTTGCAAGCAATGCAACTTTTATACTTTTTTAGTTTCATTTTCACTATTTATATAAACAAAAACAGTGGGCTAAACACACAAATTTAGTTAGCTTCGATTCTAGAATTAAACAAAACAGCATCTACTATACCCATTAATGCAACCTGCTTGTGTTTCCCTCTTTAACCCATAATACTTGAGCACACAAAAACAAAATAAATAAATAAAGAGAGACATAAAGAAAACTGACCAAAAAATCCAGTGTGAAATATTGCAATATAACAAAAATGTCTATCTAATAAATTACCTAGGAATTTATTAGCAATGGTTGATTAAAAGTAAAATATTATTCTTAGTGTATATATTTTTTAAGTTTTCTCTGAGGTTCATATATATTTTTAACACTGTACACAAACAAGTTGTGCTAAGAGCACAATCATGTTGGCACACAACAGTACCAACAGTACAATTACCAATATTTTATTTCCATAGAGGGTGGTGACATGGTCCAAAACATCTTGAGGAAACTACATGGAACTATTTCGTGGTTGGTTATTGTATGGATCATCTGCTTTTAGATACTTACCGTGGAACAGGGTTATCATGGTAGTGGGATGGAACTCTGCTGAGTAAATCTCGTGTCTCCTCTTTAACCTCTGACTGCTGGAAATGTTTTTAAAACAAGTAAGTGTCACGTGAAGAAACACAGTCCTCTGAATTCTAATATAATGTGTGTGAGAGAAGGAAGGTTTGCAAATACCTGCTGTACACTGCTCTTCCTCCAGAACCACCAGCGGTTGGTCTTTTTTGGCATTTTCTCCTTCACCCAGGCATCTTCAGCTGCCTGCATTGCACACAAAGCACAATGCATCATATCACGTGATAACAGGCTTCTGTAGTGTTCTAATCTTTAATGTAATGCACAATGAAAATCAAACCTTGGGCAGACTCTTCTGGAAAGCTAGCATACTGAGAATGAGTGGTGCAGCCAGAGTCCAGTTATAATATCTGAAACGGAAAAGGCCGAAGTGGTAAGTGCACTTTGGGAGCCACTCGTAAAACATAAACAGAATACTATTAGTGTCGCTGACCTGTTGTCGATTCTCACAACCAGGTTTGGGTTGTCAATGATGGCAGGGTTATCAGCAAACTGCTGATAGGTGACAATATGTTCCAAAAACTTCTCTGTAATGATGAAACAGTTTATTATTAAGTTACTATCCAATATGTAAATACTAATCAGTGTAGTAAATGTAAATATAAATGTATGTGGGGTATTTAACATAAACACATGCATGTTTGTGAGTTATTTTGAGGGAAAGAATGATTAGAACTACCCTTCAAGGTAGTTACATTACTCTAATATTAACTGTAATTGGAGCTCCACAGGCAGTCAAAAAGCAGCATGTCATAGACTGATGTATAGCAACTGTTTGTGAACTGTTTGTTCACTTAAAGGTGAGAAACACCACAAATCATGGAGTCAGCGAGACAATGCTAGATGCCACACAGTTCATTAAGTGTTTCGTTTTTTTTAATGAGAGGTCGGAGTTTTCTTCGCCACAAATTTCCCAAAGAAGTCTCAGACAATCTCCCAGACAATCTCAACAGTTTATGATGACCTCTTTTAATCTGACTCAATCATGGTGAGATGTGAGATTTCATCGAGATCGAGTGTAAATGTGATGAGGTCAGACTGTAAGGTCTACCCATGTAAGATTTACATATCTTGTTAAGCGAAGTGTTTTGCACATTTGTGTGAAACAAGTTGCATGCATATGTTTACCCTTGTTAACATGGGCATTGTCTCCAAGGCCTCCACACAGTGACAGTGACACAGATGGCAGGTCCGCAGCAGAATCAGACAGACATTCAGTACCGCTGTCTGCAGCAGCACTGGCCACAGACTGAGGAGACTGAGAACCTGAACACACAAACACCTCCTCACAGTGCCCTACAGACTCACTACACACACACACACACACACACACACACACACACATACACAAAGCCAACTGTAGGGACATACATAAACTGTAAAGTAAAGTGTTCTGCTGTTCAACCTAAAAAATGTACTTCATGTCATACTAAGCTGTTTAATTGGACTAGTTCAAGAAAAAATAGAGTAATGAGTTTTAACAGCGATGATGTGCAGCGTTATTTCAGCAAACCAAAGTATTATGTTGGTAACATTTTGATTTCACCTTTTGGGGAAGTAACGGGCAGCAACATCGGGCTCCAAAGCATTGAGATCATCCAGGTAAATATCTTCTGGCCCCTGATGCCGACTCCTCTTCCTCACAGCTTCATCACACAAACACAGTGTATGCAGACACAAGCAAACACACATGCAGTCACTGCTGAGTTCTTTAGAAGTCACAGCTTGCCAGGGTTAACAGAAGAAGGTGTAATTTCACATTAATTGTTTCTCACTTTGTCTTGGGAAATATGAATCTATCATTGTTATGTGTACAGTATATTCATCTCTTACATTCTTTTCATTTCTGTCATGTAACTACGCAATTAATCATGTAATTACCTTAAAACACTATTAAAAACTAAAGGACGACTAGAGTTGTTAGGGTTGTGTAACAATTTAACAATTACTACCCATTGTCCTCAGGCAAGTGTGTGTTATGAGGACGACAGATTCATTAGGATAAAACGAACACGAAGTCTTGAAAATGTTAATATAGAGGGGCTATTATCAATCAAATAGCTTTTTTTCACTGAAAGGGAGAAAATTCACACCAGGATAATCTCTGGTAAATTGTATGTGATTACACAATCATCAATACAATCTCTTAATCATCAGTCATCATCATAATCATCTACATCTACATTCTTGTACTGTTTTGTTTTGCTGCATTTCTGCACATTTGAGCTATTTGCACTATTTATTACTTTTGGACACTTTTTACTGTTTATACCGTAAATATTGTTTACAATGATGTTATTTAATTGATACTTTCCATATTGGTTCTTGTTCTACATTGCACATCTGAGCTTTGGCACTATTTTCTACAGCCAACACTGTTCACACTGTCCGTTAGCTTTCTTTTAACTACTTCATTGCTATTGTTGTTCTATTTTTATTTACGTATTAGCTTTTTTAGCATTGGGCATCATTGTGTATGTGTAATCCGTTACTTGCGCAGTGACAATAAAGATAATCCATTCTATTCGATAATGCCAAGACTGCTAAAGTAAGTACTACATTAGTATAGTGTATGCACTGTGTGTTATGTATGCATTTTCTCCATTGATTACCTCTCCTTTTAGAAGACATGTCTGGTTTGGAGGTTTGGCACTCCTGGCAGACTCCACCGACGTCCCCCAGCAGACGAGCAGCAGCTTGGGGCACACATACAGGCAATCTGCTCCCTCCCACACAACCAGCGGAATCAGGGCTTGAGAAGGAGAATCGAGACTTTAAGGTATGGGCTTCGGTGTTTGACATGTGTTGTTCTACTTTTCTTCCATGAGGTTCTGTTTGGTGCACATGAGACTTTGAAGTACATGACTCTGATCTGCTTTTTTGACTTTGGAGCTTGAATGGATGAATATCAGAGTCAAGTGTATTTGTGTGAGCTTCTGATTTATGTGGATGATGCTGTAATTTAGGGTCTTCTTGCCTTATATTAGAATCTGGCTTTGAAGTATGACCCTGGAGTTGCTGATCCTGAAGTTGTGATTTGGCAGCGAGAGGCTGAGGTGGCTGTAAGGGTGTTCGAGGTTGAGGTTTGACAATGACTGGCTGAACAGCTGCTTTATCCTGTTGTGTCCCTGTTGGCACGACGTCTGTGCTGCTGATGACTCGAAAGTGAGTACTCTCAGAGGGCGTAATGCTGACCGTCTTCAAAGATTCCGCGCACTCTCTACAGCTGAACTGCAAGTATTTTTCAAAGGAAAAAATAACTACAAATGTGTTGTACATTGTGCATTATATAAAACAGCAATAGTCACAAAAACTAATTCGCAGATTTCCTCCTCACCCCAAATGCAGTTGATCAACAGTTCTGCTACCTAACCCAAGTTCGTCAGAACCTGACAAAACTGTGTTTTGGGCCAGGTTTGAGCAAATTTTTCATGTGCTACATCAAGCTCTGGTGTGTTTCCTACTGAGAGATTTTTTCATTTCGAGCACTCTCTTTCTCTCTCTCTCTCTCTCTTCCTTTCACTTTATTGTGATGTTCAGAACTGAATTACATGTTGGAGCTCAATGGCACTACTCAACTTAAGTGCTTAGTAAGAAGGTAAAACTTGTCTTGTAAGAAAGTAAAAACTTGTCTTGGATTGTGTTTGGGTTGGGTTTGGTTTTCAAATTTACCAGCTCCAGTTGGGCCTGGTCATTGTCAGGTCTTAAAGCCGTGGGTAAGGGATTCAATTTCATACCCGTGCACACTTCTAGCCTGGACATGTTTGTTGTCCTAACATTCGAAAAGCAAACATCAGACACCAAACATGTTTTGATGAACTGCATTGGAGTTGAGGGGAAATGTGTAAATTAGATTTATTACCAAGTTGTTGCTTTAATTAGAAGTACAAGCGAAAGATACATTAATCTTGTCAGCATTTGTCCTCAACCAAAAAGTTGCAAGCTGTCAGTGCAGTTCTTGAGTTAAGACAAACAAATGACTTTCCATTCAATTCAGTCCAGCGCCGTCAGCGTGATGTAGAGTCACACCCAGTGAGCTCATGTTGTGTCACACACACACTAGAGATGTAAAGCTTGTGATGTACTGGAAAAATGGATCTTTTCCTTTAGACTTGACATGTAAAATCTGCTTTGATATAAAATGGTCAAAATTACATTCCAATGAAGTATGATTATGTTCAGTGAGCTCATACTTTGGTGGCCTCTGGCAGTTCTCCCCATGACCACTGCATATGGGAGTGATCCCGCATGGTGCTTTCTGACGACCTCACTGTCAGCTCTGAGTCACTCTTAGGAGAGCTAGGCTCTGACACACTCCTGCTAAGAAAACAGACTGTGAAAATATGTTTGTACGTGGCATACATGTGTCACTGAATCTTTATACTGGACTGGAATGTAGCGATAATAACACACCAGCATATTGTACACTTTTACTACATCATATACAGCTCGAAGTGTACAGAAATGCAGATCAAGGTTGAGTATGTGTGTGTGCACACCTGTCTGCGGACCAGTCTCCATCAGAGAGGGGATAACTGTGTAAGAGGCGGTTTGGGAGATTCTGTCTGAGTTCAGCTGGATCTTTTACTGAAGAAAACGATGAGGACGCCCTGTAAAGATGCACAAAAGCACAAACAGTAGTACAACAAATTCCATCACATTCAATTTACATTTTGTATCGATAGTTTTTGACATTTTCTTTGATTGTTTTGATGTCAACAAATGAGAAAAACAGGTCAAATGTAAAGGATGTTTTTTCTTTCAGCAAAACAAGACTGTACTAACACTAACTTTTCATTACATTCAAATCACGATAAAATATATCGCCTTGTCTTAACAAATACAAATGAAATACTAAATGAAAGTATAGAATCTGCCCATCTGACAGAATTCTTCCCTTTGTTTTAATAAACTACAAATGAGAAAAAATTATGATTTCATGATTGCCGGCAATCATGGTGGCTTCCACTCATCCTTAATTTAATCTGAATTTAAAAGTGAGAATGTGAATTACTGATTGGCTGCAGCTGAGCTTTGCTCTTCTTTCTTCTGTTCAGTAGTTTTGTGTTTTCTCCTTCTTCTTTTCTTCTTTTTCACCATTCCACTCCCTCCTTCCTCTATTACTCCGCTCTCCTGGCACATTTCAGACACGCCTGAGTCACAGCCCCAGAATGCTGGCTCTTCGGTTGGGATTGGAGAAGTGATCAGATGAGCAGGGATTGTTTCCTGTAATTACCAAAACTGCTGAAGATTCTGAAAGGTGCGCAGAGTTCAGTTTTCCACTAAAGCAGACTCCTCCAGTGCTGTTATGGAGGCATGGGATTAGTCACTCGTGTTTTTTGGCTTCCTACTTGAGTGTTCAATAATTACCATCTAAAGAGCACAGTGAGTAAGACCAGACCCTGTGCCACAGTTTAATACCTTAATTTGCTAATGTGGCTACACAGCCATAAAGATGTGTAAACTGCTTTATAAATAAGCTGATCTACGCTCCTTTAGTTGTAAATGCCTAAGAACTGAATAAGAACTGTATATTAACCCCTGACTTTTTTCTTTCTGACAGGGTTTGTTAAGGTGTGTAAATTAGCTAGCATAAAAATATATATATATAAAAAAAAAAACCTCGGGCACTTACCCTCTTAGTTTTTTTTCTTTCTTGTATATTAACCCCTGACTTTTTTCTTTCTGACAGGGTTTGTTAAGGTGTGTAAATTAGCTAGCATAAAAATATATA
>JBBPCZ010132156.1:0-22570 GCA_037974445.1 Brycinus macrolepidotus | reverse complement strand
TGAGAACATGGTTGTTGTTCAATAATAAAATTATTCCTCAAAAATACAACTTGCCTAATAATTCTGCACTCCCTGTACACTTTCAGCTATTTTTTCTTGTGTTCAGCGACAGATTGCAATAGCAGAAGGTGATGAAGATCTTGTGGAAAACTCCATGAGAATGAGAAGCCCCCAAAAAGGTCTAATCTTTGCTTGTGAGTCTTCTAGGACATACCTTCACTGAAAATACTGTGCAGCAGTCCAAGAGAGACATGAAAAGATACTGCAGTGTCCTACCCTGCCTCTCACTGAGGATCCTCTGAACTGATGGCATGTCCAAGAGGTTATGTTTCCTCTCCTTGTCAAGCTGTCTTGGATATTTGAGAATCTCAGGAACGAGACCTCTGCCTGAGACCTGAATATATGAATCAACTTGTTTTGAGTAAGAACCTAGACATTCTATCACTCAACAGCTGAGCGGTACATTTTGATATAACATACTAAAACAAGTTTACATTTTTGTATCATTTAGATTTATCAAATAAACAAAAGAAATGTTTTTTTTTTCTATTTGTATTAACTATATGCGTGTTCTTAATTAAGTTGTACTGTTATTAGACAACAGGAGATTTCTCCTGTTTTTTTGGTGTGTTTTTTTTCTGTGGACAAAATTGTTGTGTATAACACCTTTATTTTTTTTACTGTATTTCTGCACTGCACTTAAATAAAGAAATGATTTGTGTCACTGTTTACATTTACCTTGTGTCAATCTTAACTTGAAAAAGATTTTTATTTCATAAGATTAAACAAAAAGTTGAAAAGTGAAAACATGTCCTGACATTTTCCTTTAGAATTTGCTGGTGTAATTCAAATTTATTGTTCCATCAATCATGGCAAAATGTCCAGGCCTAGATGCAGCAAAACAGGCCCAAATCATGATATTACTACCACCACGGTTCACAGGTGGGATTAGTTTCTTATGCTGGAATGGAGCTTTCCTTTAACCAAACATAATGCTTCTCATTTAAACCAAAAAGTTGTATTTTGTTCTCAAAACACTTTCCAATAGCTTTCTAGGTTTTTTTTTTTTTTTAGCTCCTTGCAGCCCTGGAATGCACATTACCATAAACACTGCTGTTCAGTTTTTTCTAATGGTGGCCTCATGAGCATTAACATTGGATAATGTGAGCAAGGCCTTTAGTTTCTTAGAAGTTTCTGGGATTTCTTTGTGACCTCACAGACTATTACACGTCATGCTCTCGTTACGCTTAAACGATTCATACATAGGTCACTGTGTGGCTTAACAAACAAAAAACATTCCTCTGAAACTGGTCAGGTACAGGGACTGGACTCAAAATGAGAGAGCCTGAAAGTCCTTTAAGAAGCCTCGAGAACTGTTCCTCAAGACTACATTAAAAAAAGGGGTGGCTTTTGCACATTGCTGTATGTTTTTTTCCCCCATTCACTACCTCCCCATCCTATGTGTCCTCAAAAAGTCAAACTGCACCCATCTTTTTCTGCCTCTTGCTGTCATCCCACCTGGTTGCTATGCAGCCACATGGTTAACAGAAGACAACCAATAAAGCAAGGCGACGTACCATTTCAAACTGAGCATCTTAGCTTTGGCAAAGTGAAAGCTGCTCAGAACCCTGTGCATTATTTTCCACCGTTTCAGCATTAGCATTTCTTTTTATCGTTGTCCTTTTTGTGCCACACATAGCAAAGGAAGTTATTAGCAGGCAGCATTTAATATCTATTGGGCTTCAATTGAAGGGCCTCTTTGAATCATTGGGTTAACAACACAGTAAGGACAATGCAGTGCTGTGAAAAGAGACAAATATTTGATTGATGTCCTCAATCAGAGAGACGTTTTTATGTGGCTAATAAAAATGTTAAGAAATGTACTAGGCCTAAAAAGAGATCAAGTCTTAAAAAGTGGTGTCTCTGCTTAATATTGTCTTTGGTCAACAAACCAATCATTCCTGCTACTCCATGGATAAACAGTTCAGAATACTTTGTTTAAGAAAGAAAGGCAGGTTACGTCATCTGAGCCGAGCCGTAATCAAATTCCAACAGCAGATTATCCTTTCATATCACATTACGCCCCATCATAGAAATACTCCCTCCTAAGAGGAGTCGGATTTGCTTTGAGATTGCATACCCCTGTATACTTTGGTATCTCCATTCCTCAGAAACCTAGCATGTTATCTTGAAGGTAAACAACATTCTCTAAAAATAAGTGTTTTCTAAGCAAGTTTGAGTCAGTCCTTTGATTTTATCATATGAGCATCCGCCTAAGAAGTCAACAGACAGATTTGGAAATTCGTGTAAAAAAATAAAAAATAAAAAATAAAAACAAAGAAACAAGCATCAATAAAAACTTTAGATGCACTTAATACCCAAAGAGCTAGTCATGTCAACACACTCTTTATTCTACAGCATCTGATTAAAATAACTATCTGTAACAGACGCTATGCTGATTACATTTATTTGTCTAAAGTTAAAGAAAGCAACAATGAGGACTGAGAAGTCACAAACAAGAATAAAAGGATTGGTTAGATTTTCAGAGCTGAGGAAAGGCAATGCTCCCAAAAACACCCTGATCATCAAGATAGAAAGTTTAAACATGAGCCTAAAAAACAGTTTCTCCAGATTTTTTTCTAATTTTGCCACACATGAGAAAGTTCATTCAATACAAAGCAATGAAGCATAAGTTTTTGAGCACCCCGGTGCTCTAATGTTCCAGTATCTAAAGTGCATAGATACACACCACCTCATATTAAGAAGATCCTCTAAAAGTAGGCTATTCCATTAATTGTTTGAGCTCGTTCTGTGGCCTGTTGCAGAACTGGTGCCACTGGCATTGGTGCACAACCAGCAATGGCATACAGCCACAGAACATGCAATGCCATGGTGACAGCATTACTGGAATAGCAGTGACATTTCTGCCCACAGGGCTAACAAATTCTTAAACCAAGAACGCAACTCTAAAAATCTTTCTTTTTTCTTTTACATTCTTCTCTTCAATAACAGCATATGATGGAATGACAGCTAATTTAAACAGCAGCCTAAACAGCTCAAGCATGCCAGATGAAGGTTTGACCCACGCCCACAGGGGCCAAAGCACTAGGTCTGAACTACTATCTGAAACTGATACAATGTCACTGTAAAACCGAGTGTATTGTACCCCAATGACTTGTGTTTTTTAACATGTCCTCCCCTCCCCTAACTTCACTGTTGCTATCAAAGTAGAAGAAACGGTTATCTGAAAATTGAGGCCTCATTCTATAAAAAGTCAAAGCACAGAGAACCAACTTTTAACCTCTTCAGTTAAAGCAAATTTTAGATACAATAGGTTCAGATACTGATTTACGTAGCTGCGTGTGTAACTTGTGAAACAGGAAACTGGTATCATAGCCTGCATTCCTCCCAGCTCACTGTATGGATAAACAGGAAGCAGCAGGACTCCAACAGCTTATGGAAAAACATACAGTGGTCCCACTCCAGGCCTTATTGCACAACAATGTTAACCATTCCTTACAGCTGTGTTCTGGCAGTGCAACAAAGGCTAATAGTCACCAGTTAGTATGATATACAGACAACTCTTCACCTTTCAGTGAAATTCACTGCTTTGAGATTTTTTTCTGTGGGTGACTGACATCAGCAGAAGTTCATAAACACTTGTTTACCTTCTCCATGATTTTCCAGTGAAAATCACTACTGAATTCCAAATATGTCATGTGTAATCCATGTACATCTGGGGAGTTTTTTTAAATGGGTGGGGGCACCTGGGTCTGTGAGGACAGTCACGGGTAATGAAATGAGAACCATGCCTTCCAAGTTGTCAAAAAAAAGGCTCCTGGCTTTTTTTTGGCACACGCAGCGCAACTGAGAAGAGTGAAGATAGCTGTCTCTGGTAGGTCATCCAGTTTTTCCATGCAGGTCCATTTTAGCTAAACACCAACCCGGTTGTCTCATGTATTACACTCAGGATCCAGAACAAATTTAAAAAGCAAATTGTTAAATTACGTCCTGGTGATGGCAGTATTATTGTCGCTAATAATATCTTAGCATGAAGAAAATGAAATCATCAGGAGCTGATGTCAAAGTTGGCACTTTGGCTCTAGAGCTCAGCTTATACTGTAATCGTGGGGAAAAGGGTAACGTTAGTAATGTGAATGAAGTGGATCCAGAGCCCTAATGTCAGGAATATTATTCAAGTGGAGTTAGGAATAACCAGTATTCTAGCTAAAGTTACATTCCATGGAAAAAAAATTAAAACCACATTCAAACTGCGATGCCTATTGTTTGCTAAATCAAAACAACTCAACCTTCTCAGCCTAATACACAGTCCCAAGCCTGGCATATCGTCATATAAGCCAATTAAAGTTCTCATAACGCTGCTGGACTGATGTTCCACTTACATTACTTTTGCAGCAGTAAGATTACATTGATTCTAGGGTGAGTTTGTCTATTAATTCTTGTGCTAATATCCACTGTAAATGCAAAGCAGACTACCATAGGGGGTTTTCATCTGTTTCACCTTTTTCACCCCGATCACTCTGCACTGCACCCTGGATTTAATTTCTGCATCACCAACATGAGGAGTTATCCATTATTTATCATTACTTAATGGAAACTCATGGATCTTTAACGGCAACACATAACTCAAACAAAGTCTTTTCAATGTTAATTCAGCCATTTCCTTGTACAGGAGGTCCTCAGGTTACGTCAGTCTCAACATACAACGCTCACTCTCATAAAAACATAAAAAAATTGAGACATGAGTGTTTCAGCTTACGCTGTTAGCGTCATACTTACTAGTAACGCTACGTCCCTTTCCTTTTTCTGTGCCTTAGTTGTGTTTTTATGTTCTAGATTATAATTTTACAACCGAGTTAGGATAGGTAAGCTAAGAAGTGTTTCGAACTGTGTCGTAAACCGAGGCCCCCTGTAATCAGTTTTTGTTATGTCAAACTTGCTGGCTTGCTAGTGGCTGTTGTACAGGCCTAGTAGAGAGTCACTAGAAGAAGTAATAGTAGTTATGGTGAGAGTACAAGACTGTATGATTATCTTGCAACAAAGCATACTTGTCCTAGGTCTAATGTCAGGTACACTTACTTTTACTTGCCTGTCTTGTCTGTGCAGGCTATGACACAATCAACAGCTTTACAATGATTTCACTTTACTGAACACTGGCAAACACCTAATAAACAGAAACTCTATTTATGTGGTTTGTCTCTGTATTCTGAAAAAAGGAGTGAAGGGTTTAAAGCACCAGATGCTTCAGCATTTACACCAAACAGGCAAAAGGGTAGTTCTTATAGAGACTGCACTACCTGGGTCTGTAATCTAGCCTGAGGAAGGCAAATCTATTCATGTCAAGGCACAGTGGTACCACGCTGACAGAACAGCGCTGGAGGAAATTAAACTGGAAACTGCAGAGAGAAACATCCCTCACTCCGATCCTTCCACCCACACTATCCAGCTAAGCTCTGTACGCACAATAAATGCAAGCTCACAGTTCTCAAATCTGGTGATCAAGCTGGCCTGAATAATTAAAAACTGGCCTAATCTTTGTCCAGGAAATTCAAAATCTCTCTAAAAAATGGCATGTGTAAACAGTGCTTTTAAATAACGAAAATACTGGAGTTTAGTGTAGTTAATCGCAATCAATCACATTTGTCTTTTTCCATTAATCTGAAATAAAGTTTCAGAGAGAGAGATTTTCTACATTTAAAAAGAAGTGCTGAGTGCACATGAAAATGAAAATTTGGTTATTTCCTTAAGTTTTCGGTTTTCATAGTTGATGTTTAGTGAGAACAAAAGTGTTAACATTTCTCAACCAGTGAGTATATATCGTACTCTCAGTTATTCCAATTCAACTCACCAATGAATTTATGTCATACAGTCAATGGTTCCTACTCACTCTAGCCCTTTTTCTTGTTCAAACCGTTTATGGATTCTTATTACAGTTGAAGCTCCTGGGGGAACTGCAGTTTTCTTCTTCTCTATTACTGTTTGTTTTCTGCTTATTCAGTTATCTGTTAGTTCCCAGCAAGCACTGTCCAGTGAAGTCTGTCAAAAGTATTGCTTTAAATCAATATTTTAAAGGGTCAAAGTAGGAAAATACATCAGTGGTGTAAAAAACATAAACGCCATTAATTTTGACAGCCCTACTAAACAGCATGCAATAAAATTCCAAGGAAACAGTCGAAAGAATTTGTGATGTGTACTTGAAAAAGGTGCTCCTTTGTGACTGACTATTTGGGCATGATATAAACCTTGCATTTTTACAGGGCAGTGTTTGACAAATCAACTCAGTGGTGAGTTAAGATGGAAGAGAAAGCAGGTCACCATCTGCTTGTGCTACCCAGAGTGCAGTTCTGGGGGAAGTGCCGAGCTGTGTCTCTCTTAGAAATCCCTCGACACTCATCATCATCACCAACATCATCACTAAGGAGAGCTCTAATCTACAGTATATTTCAAATGCATCACTATCGCTAGATCTGAATTCAGGTTCTGCAATATCATTAACTCTTGAGATTTCAGTACTGCCTTGTCCAGCCTGAGACTAGTCTCCAAACCCCCAAGAGATGGTTACTCAGACACACATTAAGCCTTGTCCTTTTTCCCTTTTAAAAAAGAATCTCCATTCAGAATGCTAAGAGTACCAGGATTTGGCTCAATCCCTGTTAGTGAAATGAATCCATAATTTCTCACAAGATTGTGGTACACCTCTTCAAGCAAGAGTTCATTCATAACTAGCCTTTGACATAAGTGAGACCCTGGGGCAAAAACCCATGTAGCATGAGCTAAAAAGCATATCAACAGCTCTTCCACTTCACTACTCTAAACTGCTTTCTCTCTATCCAACACAATACGTAGTGCTGAAAATGAACTATCCACCAGCCAACTTCAGGACACCTGTGACTAAACAGAATTGTATAAAACTCTACTTCATTTTATGAAAGAGCACTAATGAGCCTCAATACAAATATTTTGTGACTAAATGCAGCATAGCCATTCTGCGACTTATTACTGCTCTTCAGTCTTGTCCTTTAGGAAAGTTATAGGTTGGATTCATTTGCAAATTTGGAAAACTGCAAGTTGCAGTTGAACCTCTAGTCTTCAGTCTTATTTAGATAACTCACAGTTTAAATACACTTTCACAAGAGTCTAAAGTGGTGTCATACAGAATAGGTGCCACCATTTTATTCAGCAAAATTATTAATTTCAACAATCAATTGCTTTGTGTACCCACTGAAAAGGACAAGGTCAACAAATAATTCTAATCCAAAGACAGCCATGGGGTAAAGATGTCGTACAGAAATTCTACAATTGTTAAAAAAAAAAAAAAAAAAAAGCCATTAAACATTATTTGAGCAATACCACTGACAACCCTCTGTTTCCCTTAAGAGCCATTCTTCCTAAAGATGTTTGTGCATGCAAAACCCTTTTGAAGTTCAAAGAAACATAATGCAGTTGTTCTTTATCAATTCAATAGTTACTGCTAGAACAGTTACATTACTGTGAGGTTCTTCAAAGATT
Organism: Brycinus macrolepidotus; assembly: GCA_037974445.1. NCBI lineage: Eukaryota > Metazoa > Chordata > Actinopteri > Characiformes > Alestidae > Brycinus > Brycinus macrolepidotus. Next base: position 15,040 of record JBBPCZ010132156.1, on the reverse strand, counting down.
AAAAAAGTTCTTCATCTCATTTGCAAAAAAAAAATCACCAAAGAATCATTCTTTAAAAGGTTTTTAGGGAACTAAAACTTGCTATTATGTGGAATTGTGTCAAGAACTACTTTTGGCCCCATTTGGAACCTTTATTTATTTAAAAGTGTACTCCATCTAATCACTTCATTTCAATTATAGAACATGTCTACATTTCTCTAACGTAAGCTGGCTTTGTCTGGGATTCACGTTTACAACTACCTGTGATTGGTAGGACAGACTGTAAGATAGATGGAAGGGCACCAGGATATAACTGTGCTAATGTAGGCTTACTTAGTTATGCTTCAACTAAATTAGCCAAAGTCCTAGACAGCATCAAATAGTCTAATGTGGATTCTCCATTGAAAATCCTTTGGTGTCTTCATCCAGGTTTAATTAAGGTTGAAAGTAATACTATATTTTGCATAAATCTGCAAAATTTGTGAGTCAGTGAAGTCAAAATGGACATTTCTCTATAAGCTAATGGAATTAAATACAAATGGATTGCTTCTAATAGCTCACTAACCAAAAAATTGATTTGAACATTCTAAACAAGCGGTAAACTTTCCAGCAAAGAGTTTTTGTACATCACTGCATTACAGCTTTTATGTGATTGTAGGTCCTGTTAAAACAATAGGTTTCAACACAGCATAAAGTAGCTGCTCATGTTGCACGAAATGGAAAAAGAAAAAAAATAGGTGAGATTCAATTTGTCCTGTTTTGATGTGCATCAGGAGTTACAGGTACACTGGTAACCCTCATCTGTACAAGTCAAACAGACACGTTTATATCCCCACCATATGACAAACACAGATGAGAGAAATCATTATAGAGAGGCACTTGGGGCTGATTAATGACAACCACTGTTTCACACTCATCCCATGAAGACACCTCTTGGAACAAATCAGCAGCAGACATCTCCAAACACGAGAACATAGCCAGCCAGCAGGTCTGTGAGGGCAGCACTGCAGATATGTGTCAGAAATCATTTCAGCTCAGAGAATACGCTTATCAGCAAACTGTACAGGAAATTCTGTAGCTTTTTAATGTCTCTGGCTCCCATTGCACATTGCCTGCATGTGCTTTCTGGGGAGTCGTGCGGTTTTTGGAGATATTGTATGGTGCTGCCACTGCGGACCCTAAATCAATTTATCTTGCCCCTGGCAGGCTTAATCATAAGAGCATACACTTAAGGGTAACTTTATAGTACAACAAAGAAAAAAGACAAGAAGATATCACATCATTTTTCCTTTTTCCCCCTGGGTAACATAACCCACCTTTCATTCCAAGTCTTAGCAGGAGACTGATGAAAACACACAGCAACTACTGCTGTGATAATTATGCTTTGATAAAAGTGGACCTTAGACGTCGAGAAGCCTAACCTGTCTTTTGCAGAACCACCAAAACAAGCATGGTGGGTGATGATGAACAGGCAAAACAGTTGTAGGATAACAGCGTATTAATTGCTCAGTGAGTGGCTTAGCCATTTAAGCCTGATATAACGTCAGACTGAGCTGAGTTACACAAGGCCTTTAAACACAAGGAGAGGAGTAACATTTGCAGCTTTGCACCAGGGTGTGGGTATTAACAGCACAGGCACAAGGCTAAGTGGAGATTAAGACCTACAGAATTTCACTATTCTGTAATATTCTTTTTCTCCTGTTGCCTTGGCTTCTGAAGTACTCTGGAAGTAAACCATAGCCTGACAGGTGCAGTCCAGCAGGCCTTCTCTCTGACAGTTAGCAAACCACATGTACTTACTAACCAAATTAGAGTAATTCTACTTTGTATTTAGATATTTCTGTATCACATTATGGAACAAGAAAAGACATCAAAATATCTCCTCCATCTTTTCCATATTTGTATGTGAGCTAAAGGCAAGTCAATGCCGTGTTTTTACACATTTATGAGAAAAAAAAAAGTCCTAGTCATGCTCCACTGTCATTCCAAAGTTTTCATGGGTGAAATTAGTATTTTCTGCAGTTCTGCATGTTCCACTAAACCTGCTCTACAAGTTACCAGATTGTAAACGAGATAGAACACGATGTTATGATGAAATGACAACAGAATTAACCCCCGTACAGAGGAAGGTCATGTTCAGAAAGTATCCTTACTGTCAAATGCCACTGAGGGCAATGGTACGACAAGGCAAAAAAACACACAAGTTAGGAAGACAGACAAAACAAAATAAGCTGTTTAAGTGTTACTGTCTGACAGTCAGTACCGGTATTGATCCCACACGGGCCAAAACCCCTGGACTGGAGATTTGAAAAAGCCTGAACTGTCATGTCATTGCGTAACTAAATTTTGAGCAGCATGCTGTAAAGAAAGATGTGACGGGACATGAGTAACACAGTGAAGCTATGTCTCAAATGGGCCCTACTCCGTATTATATGTCTAACAAAGAGCCACTGGCTATTCAGCCATGTAATCAGAACTCCACAATGGACAAATTGTACATAATATGGGTGTAAAAACTGTAATTTTATAACTTACATAGCGCCCTCTAGAGGAAGTAAGGTTGAATTTCGGATTAAAAAGTGCATTCGGAAAAATGTTATTAACAGCTTAGAGGGGAAAAAAAGACAGTTTCAGACTGGTCTCGGTATCAGCAGATCCTACAGGTTGCAGTATCAGTATCAGACATGAAGAAGTGATATAGTGTCACCCCTAATAAAATAAAATGATAGAATTTTTCACACGGTTATTACTGCACTGCCAGCGTCCCTGCTCTGAATGGACGGCACCAGTGATCTCCTCTGGCGGATTGGTGCTAAAGATGAGGGAGAAATAAGAGCAGTGGAATGGTGAATCTGGAAGAACAGCTCTACTGAAGCACGCGGTGATCAGACCAGCACTAGGCGTTACTGAAACACCAAACGGTCTGATGATGATGATGAAAACTTCAGCCACTCATCCTGAAGAACATACGATTAAACTGAACTCTGGGGCGGTTCGTCACACGCTCGAGACGCAGCGCTGAGTCGTGCGCGTGTCTGGACTGAAAGTACTAAAACACTGCAATAATTAGCTCAGACCAATTAGTCAAGAAAACGAGCAAAGTCTGTTAATCCATTTCGGCTGCATCTGAAACAACTTCCATCGCTGCCACGTGCGTCTTGTCTTGTTCATGACATTTCCTGTTTTCCCCCCAGGAGCGGCTGTTTAACTATGAACCGCACGAGCACACACAAAAACAGCAGTTTAATAAAAAAAAAAAACATGACTTACCGATTCAATGAGAGAAGCTGGTTAGTGTTCCTCCTGTTGTCTGGTCTGGCGTTACAGCATGCTGTCCCTGCTGAGATATTCACATCACGCTGTTTTTCAGACTCGCAAAATCCAGGACTCCAGTAGAGGTATGAGTTTACCGTAATGTAGCAAAGACGCGCAAGACGCGTTACCGTAATGTGTGTAAAGCTGTTTCAGCTTTTTCCCTAAGGAAGACTAGGGTCTTTTTTTTTTGGTTAGCAATTATCGGCGCATGCGCGTGCTCGCGCTGTCGATAACGATCACCCAGGTTTGTATTGCGCATGCGTGAACACAATAGTAACACAGCCACAGTTGGACCAACGTAGTACAGTAGCCAGCTCAACTAATGAAAACCCACAACTAATGTCTATTTCCCAAATCCAGTGTAACTCACAGAAGCTGAACCTTGTTAGCTAGAAGTATGCTAGTTTGAACCATAGTGGTTTGACCTGTGGTAATAAAATTTGTCAAAAATCTGTCACACCTTCTATAAACAGTAGCATAGCATACAGACAGAGTGGATGATGTGCAAAATAGTTTGTCCCAGACCACACCATATCATGTTTTACTATATTTCCCTGTTATGCCTAATCTGCATGTTTTTAATGTGACTTTCTTTTCTCCCCAGTTTATTTTCAGAACGTTATCACAAAGGATTGCTGAAGTACTGCTTCCTTTGTATTTACTATACATATACTACAGCAAGGATTCCCTTTCCGTTCCCAATCCATTCACACAGATTTCCACCACTGCCAAAACAACGAAAAACATGCACTCAGACACACACACACACACACCATTATTCCTCTTTGTTGCCCATTGTTACAGGTTTTACTGCCAGACTGTAAGGCATTATTTTGCACTGCAGAAAACACATTAACACTGCTCCACAGTCAAATGGTGGTGTGCTTTCTACTCCAGCCAACAGATGGCACTGCATGGATGGCAGTGATCTTAGGTTTGTGTACAGGTGCTCAGCTGTGGAAACCCAGTTTGTGAAGATCTGACCAGTAAGGGGGTTAGAGGGTCAGGTTTCTTCTTGAAAAGTTTTACTACTCTGAGGAAGAAGCTGTTTTTGTGGCATGTGGTTGTGATCTTGACAGACCTCATTCTCTTTCCAAGCTGTGCTGTGAGGAGGAAAAATCCAGATATTCACAAAATTTCAGATGAATGAAAGGTTGTTTCTGACAAGATAGATTTGGGGTTTAAAATTCAAATAAACTGCTATTGTATGATTTAGTAGCAGGTAATTTTTGACCATCAGGAAATAGAGAAGTACGCAGAATATTAAGACTACATGAGGGTTAAGGATAACGTTTAGCGTGTATGTGACAATTTGGGCAGAGAAAAGAATTTATTGAGGAGTAGACTTTACTCACAAAAAACCTGCTTTTTTGAACTCAAAGCTTCCTTTTTGTAAATTTAGTCTCATTATGTATATTAGCATAATGCATATGACACTAAATCATGGGCGCCAGAAGCAATTGTAATGTGGGGGGCAGCGAAGTGCTCTACGTCTTGACTGTTTCCCAGGCGGGTGGGACCGTCTTGACTGTTGTTCGGAAGAGAAAAAGTGGGTGGGACGAAACAAATGATTTTGAAAAGTGGGGGGGATGAGCTATAATGGTTCCAGCGCCCATGCACTACATCCAAAGCAGAGTTAGTTTAGGTAAGAAGGAAAATTCACTCTTCTTCTTCAAAACTGCAGCATGAGCACTTATCACACATGCCAGCATGTTTTTAGCAAAGGATGGGGCAGTGTTAGGTACGACTTACTGAACAACTAACACGTTTCCTCAACTAGCACTTTTAGCAGCACCATTTTATTCTGCCGCTAGGGTACGTGCTGAGACCTTTGTTGTAACATGTCTTGGTAAACAACACAGAACAAGCCGAGAGAGTGAGAGGCGTGTCGCGAGAATGTGAAACCCAAACAAGTGGCCAGGTGATTCCCACCTTTTGCTCTAAGAAGTCTACTAGCCCTGTAGTCAGAAAACCCACCAGTTTCCTATGTTCTATAATGCGCACAGATGTCAGAGTCACCAGACCAGAGAAAACAGAGTACTCATGGTACTGGAGATCAGTGCTGGAGCTGAGCTGGTTACGATACATGAAGAGACTCAATGACTGAGCGCTGAGTATGTGTCTGGCCACAGCTAAAATACACTCTACAGATGATCACTTCCCATTCCTGGTTCGAGTCACCTGACCCTGATTCAGATTTCAAATGATTTAAATGATAAAAAAGGCTATTCAAGATAGTATGTTTTCACCCCCATTATTGCATTAGGGTTAAAAGTTGAAGGGGCCTCTTTGGGTGATCTCCAGATGGAGAACCACATGTGCCCTTTGACCTCTTGAAGGGGGGCTAGAAAAGTCTAGACAATTCACAGAGGATGCTCTGTTAGAAGGCGCCAAACTTAAAGCAAAATATCTATACGTTAATAAACATCTAAATCCACTCAAGATGAGAAAACCCAGCCACCTAGGGGCAAAAGTAATCATGAGTGTGTTTTTAGGTCAGGAGGTCATGAGATTTATATTTTGTCAGGATGGGCATGAACAGTGGGTCATTCAGGATCTGGTGTCCCGGTAAACACTGGGACCGAGAAACATGTGGATTCTTTGCACACAAAGGTTGTCAGTCACCCATGAGGTGTTCACGTGCACAAGGCATGATAGAGAAAAAATGAGAGCGTGACTATTTGTGACGGAGGAATATTAATTAAGGGATACCTGACCTCATATCTAATGGAAAACACTTGAGAAGGTGGAGACATTAGAAAAGAGGTGGAGATTTGAATATTCAATTATGACTATTATTGGCGGAAAGCCAGTGAAGGGGTGTAATCTGAAAAAGGGGAGTTGTATACTAAAGGTCTATTTAACCTGTGTGTAAAGTCTTCTGGGGAGGGCATCTGATCACTGCTCCCAAGGACCATGAAGCTGCCTTAATAAACAGCGTTGCCTCAACTTTCTGACTGCGATTGATTTTTTGGACTTATAAAAAGTTTTAGACTTTTATTCCTGCTCCAATTTTCTCCACAACAACCCATGCACGTGATAAACGTCTCCTGACCTGTGGGTATGACAGGACCCCCCCTCCAGGACCCGGCACCAGATGGACCTGGGAGAGAGGAGACCCAATCACGGTACTCTTTAATAAGGGAAGGGTCCAAGATGAACCGGGCTGGAATCCAGGACCACTCTTTGGTTCCGTAGTCCTCCCAATGGACGTGGTACTGCGTGCCGCAGCCCCTCTGATGCGAGTCCAGGATCTGACTGACTGTGTAAGCAGGACCACAATCGATGATATGAGGAGGAGGAGGGGCGGGAGCCGGAGGATTCATGGATGAGTAAACCCCTGTCTTTAGTTGAGATGTGGGGAAACTTGATGGATCTGGAGACAGGCAGGCAATTGGAGTTGGTAGGTGACCAGGTTTACTCGATGAAACAGGGTGTGAGGAGATGAAGAGTTTGAGTGGATAACCATACCCAGCTGCCGACCTGATACATCCATCCTTGGCGATGCTGACAACAATGTTGTTGCCTGGTGCACTGGTTGGTGGCTTCGATGGACCATCACACTTCTCGCATACACACCTACACCTGTGGACCAATGGTTTTGCTGATGGGACGTTAACCTCGGGTTCCTGATGTTGGAAGAAGGTGGGTTGGTAATCATTACGTTTCGAAGGGGCTGAGTCCGGTGGATGAGGAGACATAAAGGTTGTGAGAGAGCTCAGCCCAGAGAAGATAACAGGACCAGGAACGTTGATGATCTGGGTTGAAGCTTGCCAGTGGGAGGTTGGTTACTTGTTTCAGCCCTGGCACACACCACACAATCCTGAACAAACTTCTGAATGTCCTGACTGACAGTGGGCCACCAAGGCTCTCTGGAGAAAGGGGTTTGTTCTCTTGACGCTGGGATGACCCGATACTGCCGAAGAGTGAGCCCACTGCAGAACTTCTTGTAGAGTCATTCAGGAGGGGTGTCTGCCGGGGTGGGTTCCAAGATGAGTGGATTCCAAGATTGGTCTGCATGTCACAATCATGATGAGGAGGAAGCTTGATTGCTCGTGTTTAGCTGAAAACTTCCGAAAGATCATGATAGCAGGCGGGTATGGAGTCCACATCGACTGGTTCGTGGGGTTCAGATTCCTGGAAACTAGATTCAATCTGAGGTTGAAGGCAGGTGAGCTGAAAGGAAGATCCTCATTGAAGGATATGGCCCAAGGTCCAGGAAAGATGAGGGTTGTGTTTCGCCAGCCAAGGATTCCCAAGTAGAAGGGGAGAGGTGGTGAGAGTGGTGACCAGAAAACAGATGACTTTGTGATGTTCGCCTACGGACACACTGATCGGAGTGGTCTGGTGAGTGAGGACTGGTGCTGAGAGGCCGGCATCGACAGATGTGATAATGATAGGTTGGAGCAATACTTCAAGGGTCACCCTCTACTGGGTAATGAGAGAACAGTCAAAAAAGATCCCAGCTGCACCAGAGCCAATAAGAGTAGTGGCCGTGATCCGTTTGTTACCCAGCTGCAAGTCTGCAGTGTGGCCTCTCCCATAGTATTCAGGGCAGCAAGGGCCCGGAATTCAGCAGTGTAATGGCTCACCGACAAACTCCCCGTCGCAGATGATGCAAGTTAGATGCCGTCTCTATTTCGCTATCCGGATGGCTGGAGGTAGAGCGTAGCTCTTGTTCAAAGGCGATGTAGGAGTGGGAAATTGCCGAACCTGAGTGTAACTGAGCGGTAGCCCAGTCAGCTGCTTGGACAGAAATTCATGAGATGAGGAGAGCAATATGGGTACGATCCGACGGGTAGCGGCGGCCTGTTACTCAAAAACTAGATCTAAATTTGTTAGGGACGTTTTGCATTTTCCGTCTACACTGTTCCACTTCTCCAGAAGCGAAACGTACGCTTCTAACAAGGTGAGTGCAGCAATGGGGTGAGTGATCTGTTCTTGCAATGCCTGGCGTAAAGAGGAAACCTCCAAGCTTAAGTGTTCTATCATCACAGCCTGGCATTGCACAGTAAATGACACAGAACAAGCCAAGAGAGTGAGGAGCGTGTCATGAGAATGTGAAAGCCAAATGAGTGGGTAGGTGATTCCCACCTTTCTATTAGCCCTGTAGTCAGAAAACCCACCGGTTTCCTACGTTCTATAATGCGGACAGATCTCAGAGTCGGCAGAGATAAACAGAGAATAAACAGAATACTCACGATACCGGAATAAACAGTACTCACTGGTATCGACACACGAAGAGACTCACTGACTGAGCGCTGAGTACACCTAAAGTACACTCTACCGGTGATCACTTCCTGATCATGGTTCGGGTCACCTGACCCTTGTGCATAACAACCTTATGTGACTCCAGTTGTGTCAATACTGCATAGAACCTTGCTTAAGGAATTTAGTTGGCATACTCTCTCTGTATGAACAGTATAGTATTTTATTTTAGGTTGTGTCTCCTATGAATAATGCAAGACACCACCACAAGAGTAAATTCTACATTAGTAACTTTCTACGCATTCTAATGAAATCATTTCATGCTTTAGAAGCCCTGTTCTCATGCACAAAATGTCACTAAAAAGGATTTTGTTTTCTCTTCTCTGAGTTAATTTTTTTCCACTGGTTTTGTCTTTTTCTTCCCCTTGTCTCTAAAGTCGACATTGTACATTTCCTTTCTTGCATGATTTGGAATGCTTCTTGCTGTGCATCTGAACCTCAGTTGCAATTTTGTAGAGCCCAGAGTGTTTTCATCTGGCAGCTGGCAGGATATGTAGTGATCAATGAACTTAACGATTTCATCATATCCAACCTCAGGCAGATCTTTCACCCATACCAACATATGAATATATATGACTTCCTCTTGCTTTAAAGCTCCACTCGATAAAAGTAATCTTCCACTGGGCCAATGGGCTGTGCAGGTGACAGGATGAGGTCAGTTAAGAGTGCCCAGCTGCCTTACCATTGCATGAAGGTCACGAAGGCTTTTCTCCTAGTAAGCTGGAGTGCCTCTCCACATGAATTGAGTGGCCTCTATATTTTGTATCAGTTTTTCCACGTCTTCCTTATCTTGTAACATTCTGTTGGAAATGTTGCGTCCTTGTTTGACTCTTTAGCTGGCTGATCATCTTGATGAATGTCAAATGTGGCACTCTCATGTATCTCTACATCCCTGTAATCTGGATGGGTCTCTTTAAATTTGGCTAGTCCTGCTAGCACATTTTTCATGTTCACTGTATAGAAGTGCTGGTGACCTTTGTATTTAATATTCCTCTTAAGCTTCACCTGTAAAAGCTGGGCTTCTGTGCTGGGTCTTGGGAGACACTTTACAGTCGTTTCCATCTCAGAAGGTACACACACAACTGCTCCATGCGCTGCTATTTGCTGTCCTTTGGGCAGTGCAGCTATCTTGGCAAAAGGAATATTCTTTGCAATTAATTGCCTTTCAAGCACATTTAATTCAACCAGCTCTAAGGGAATGGGTGCTAGGTGCAGATTATTTGCAGCGGCAATCAGTGGCATCCTTCCTCTTCTTAGGTGCCTGTCACATGTGTAGCAGAGCCATTCCTGCATCCTCTCTTTTGGTACAGAACATGGAGCTTAGCTAGCAGGGCAACAAATGTGAACGTACGAACCCGTTAAGCAATTGGACACCAGCCACAGTTTTTTGGTATATGTGCCTCTGTTACAATGCTTAACTTGACTGGGGAAAAGAGCTTTGTGACACACCATGCAGACATATGTGGGCACACATCGAATCTTCTCTTGAAATTTAACTACTGCAGCTTGCATTTCTTTGCTGATCAGAGGCTGTGGGGTTTCCTGGTGGGAACCTGTCTGCCTTCTGTACTTCCTCCTGATTCTCAGAGCACTCTGCAGCGTTGGATTAGTAAGAAATGCAGTCATGAACTGTCTGAGTCTCTTTTTGGCAGCACATTGTTCAATATGGAGGAGCCTGAAACCCGTTTCATTTTGATATTTTTCCTTCATATACTTCTATATAAATGTTTCTTGCCTGCCCCGGAAGTCGGGATCAGTACTGTATCTTTCTGTCACATACTTCTTCATAAATGTTTTCTGTTGACTTCTGAAGGCAGAGTCAGTGCTGTATCTTTCTGTCACATACATTTGTCTGCTCCGGAAGTCAGGATCATTCTCGAATCTGTTGGTGATGTATTCTTTCTTCCATTTTTGCTGATGAATATATGATTGTTTCACAGCGTGTAGTTTTGTTCAACTTAAATGCAGGACAGGTAGCATATTTTTCTTTTTCTGATGTACTTCTTGTGTTGTTTTTAATTCCATGTTTTCCATGCTGCATTTTGGTCCTGTGCCTTTCTATGCATCACCTTACTTTTGGCATTCTGGACATATCCGAGCCATGCATGTGCACTGGTGCACTGGGACTCTTGTCTGCCTGAGAATGTGACGCCCTCACAGACTGAACGGGTAGACCATTGACGCTCCTGTCCATGGCTGAATGCTGTAATGACATCAAAAATTTATTAGGATTTTTATATTTCTACATGTATTTTTTTTTGCTAGTGACAATTTTAAAGTTATACACATATTAATCAAAACTATTTAAATAACCATTAATCATAACTGTTAATCATTTTTGTATTTAACCGTTATGAAACGATTGACATTTTACTTTGTGTACAGTATGCATGCAAATTACCCGTCCTCTGAAGTCCAGCGTGCTGTCCTCCAGTTGAGAAGAGCAACTCATCTGCCAGTACCTTCAGGATGGCTATCAGATCAGCAGATCTCTCTGTAGTTCTCCTGTTAAAAGTTAAACGTTGTATTGTCAGACTGGGTACACAACAATACTGATTATCATTACCGACACAGGTAGTTTTCCACATTTAGAAAAACATTAGGTTCAGTTTTTTTCTGTGGAAATATGCTTAATGTCTAATTATATGCACTGAGTAAAAATGTGTTTAGTCGTCATGATTTCTCTATTGTTAGCAAAACGTCAAGGTTTCTTATCCTCCGCAACACCATTCTCAGTTACTGCTACAATTTAAGGCCAGCTGCAGCAAAGAGAATGTCTGTTTCAGAAATGAGAATTTAGTCTTTCACACTATATACAGACATTCTTTTCTTATGAATAATTAATTTAATGTATTTACTAACTGCTAACATTTTTGACTTTCATTGCAGACAGTCAGCAAGAGACCAAAAAAAGCTTTGGCAAAGGCTAGGCTGGCAAAATTAAAAGAAAAAGATTTCACCAACCCAGAATTGCTCGAAGAATACAAATGGAAGGAAGAAGAGAGATTAGGGACAGTAAGAATAATTAGCAGTTTACAGCAAGAATAATTAGCAAATACATAGGAAGTAAATAACTTAGAAAGTGTTCTTGCATATGCACACATTTACAAAAATGCACATTCACACACAATCAGTAAGCTATTTGTGATGTCTGTGAAGTGCTGTGATGTCAGACCCTACTATAGGATGTGCACACACACGTTTGTCTAACTAATCTTGTGAGGACCTTCCTCTGACAGTTATTAATGCAGCTCATTGATGCTGTGTCTGCACCTAAACCTAACCCTAAAGTTAACCTCAGTAATGACAAGTAAGCTTTTTAGCGCTTAATTTCTTATTTTTGTTTTAAAAAACATCAGCACTTTACCCACAAGGCCAAAATTGTCAGATTTTACTATCCTTGTGAGGAGATTTAGCCATTTAGTCTCTGCTATAGCACAATGTGAGAAACAGTAAGACTTTTCCACATTCCATGTCTTGCTGTCAGGTCTGTGTTTTGGCCACTAAACGCCGCCATTAGTTCAGTTTTCTTTTAGGCCACTTGTGTTTTGCATGTCATCAGGAGGCTAACAGCCCAGGTGTTATCAGTGAACACATTAGCTGGGTTGCTTGGCACCTGATGGCATGACCATGTGTTTCATGTTTAGTCTAGGTTTAAAAGCGCTGCTGTGACAGAGCAATGGTGCGTGGTCACCCAGATCAATAACCAGATCCAAGCCCATACCCAAACCTATATCCAACTAGCAGCTAGCACTCTGCTGGGCTCATGTTTGGGTTCGTATGTGTCTTTGTAGAAGTATTTAACCTTTGTTTGTGTCTGCTTGAACAGGCATGAGGTGTTGGCATTCCTGACCTCCGCAGCAGTTTAGTGGCTTCGTATGACAGGCTGGTAAGCCTGTGAGGAAATACACCGGCTGGTTCTTTCATGCAGGAGTGATGGATCTCCTGGAACCTCTTCGGAGCAGTGTGGATTACAGAACCCCAGCTCTGGTTCTTTCATGCAGGAATGAAGATTCTCCTGGAACCTCGTCGTACCAGTGTGGACTATAGTACTTGTGTTTGGGAACTCGGTGAGCTCTTTCCTGTGTTCTGTTTCAGTAAACCTAACGCTGGTCCTGCAGGGTGTCTTTATAGAGAGCCCGACATGACACTTGCTTCCATTCCATTTCCAGATATCAAAAATGAAAATAAAATGGTAAAGCCAAGAAAACCCCAGATCTGACAAATAAGCTAAATAAAAAGAATTAAAAAAACAACTGTGGGAAAACTCAAAATTGTTTCAATATTTTCTTTTTAATTTTTTAATTAATTTCCTTTATTAAATTGTTTGTCACGTCTGGTCTGCCTCGGTCACGCCCCCTTCAGAGCCTGTCCCCCAAGTTCTGACCACGTGTAGCCCTGGACACACAGTGATGACATCATCTGTTGTTGTGTGTGTGGCTATCGGTAGCCGGGCAAGTCAGCTGTTAGTAGTGATGGGCATGGCAGTTCTTTTAGATGTACTGAATCACTAGAATCAGTTCACTAAAGATTTGTTCAAAAGATTTGTTCACCGAATCACCGAATCATTCAGTACTTGGCGGGAGGAGCCTGCAACTCCGACTTCCTGAACTGATACATGGCTGAACGGTTCAGGTTTCAGTTCAGTTCACGGCTTCCAGATCGGGAGATGAGTGTTGTGGCTGTGTTGCTTTGACAAACATGTTTGTAAAAAATAAACTCGTTTATAAATCACAATGTTTTAAGTGTCCTGTCCTATGGTGTGCTATTTAACTGGTCTACTCGGCAAATTGGACTCAGTGAGTGATCCATTCACTGAACGTATACCCCACAGTACATTCAGTGAAGGATTCACACTGAATATGCACCATTCTCTCGGAAATTGTCTCAATGAGAGTCACGCATTTTCTCAAACTGTGGGTTTTATACACTACTCGTTACATGCTGTGTCCTACGGTACGAGAGTGTTGCGGTGGCAATTTAGCAGAGTTAAAAAAAAAAAGTTTGTTTTCTCCGAGGTACACTTGAACACAACACACCCCTATATCTCCCTCCGTCGCTCCTGTCTAGTGCCTGCTACAGCTGGTGAGTCTCACTCTCTTCCCATTTCTGCCAGCCTAACATTTCAAGTTTGTTTATCTGAAAACAATCTGTTAAAACAACGGAGATCAATGGCCACCATTAAAGTGTATCCCTCAGAGGAAAATGATTCAGGAGAGTGTAGTTCACTGAGTGATTCGTTCATTCAGGCGTCGGCGAGGCGGCGCAGTTGGCGCGCGCGGTCCCTCCATCCCTCCCTCCCTCCCGGCGCTGCTGACAGCTCAACTGAACTGAGAAACGAACGAATCACTTGAGGAAGTGATTCGGTTCAGTATGTTCACTTAAAAGATTCGTTCTTTTGAACGAATCATTCACGAACGACACAACACTAGCTGTTAGCACTGAGCTAATCAGCTGGGTTGCTAGGCTACTGATAGCAAGTCCATGTGTGTTCAATCTTAGTTAACTACTGCTTGTTTAGTGTTTGATAGGTTGCATTGTATGATTGGTTGTCGCTGTGTGTGTCCGTGTTGAAAAGGGAAGCCGACCTGGAGATCTTGTCGGCTTCCCTTTTCAACATGGACACACAGAGAAAACCAGTCATACAACGCAACCTATCAAACACTAAACAAGCAGTAGTTAACTAAGGTGTAGTAAATGAAACGACTTACGGAGGAAATGAACACAGCTAAAAACAACAATTTCTAATATTCATTCTGATGTATAGGTTGCGGGGCTGCCACACTGGGCTTTTCTCTCTCTGGTTCCTACCTGACTTAGCGCGTGACTGAGCGGAGTCAGGTGTGTAAGTGGCGGAGGAAACAGTATTTGGGTATGGGGCTGGCGGAGGAAACTAGAAAAAGGGAAGAAGAGCCTGCGGCCTCTGAGGTCTTTGCTGACTCAGGGAGAAAAGAAGAGAACAATAAACCACATAAACCAAGTCTCTCCTAACAGAATACTGTAAAGGTTCTCTTTTGTTCTGACTGCTTAACACATCACGAATAAAAGTTGTTTTATTCATAAATGGGTTGATACGTTAGAATGAACCAATAGATAAATTATCAGCTCACCTTAACCTGACATGCATTCTGTTCACTATTTTATAAATATGTAATTATGTCTACAGTCATGTGAAAAATTAGGACATCCCATTAAATATTCAGTTCTTTATTAAGAAATGTTCACATATCAATGTCATATCTTGTTTTTATTTATGGAAAAGAAAGTGATTTAACTGCAGGTAAACAACAAAAATTATCTCACCATGGTGTTCACTCTTACTTCAACAGCCAGGAGCACACCAAACTAAATGTCTGAGGTTTAAATAGGGCAAGCCTCCCTCAAAATGCTGAGTAACGATTTTCTAATCATGTGCACCTGATGTGATACACCTGTGTGTGATTTGAGCCATTTTAAGTGGGAATAAATGTGGGGGTGT
>JBBPCZ010132089.1:11290-22583 GCA_037974445.1 Brycinus macrolepidotus | reverse complement strand
GAACCGTGACACCACTGTGTCGTATCGAACCGAACCGTGATTTTTGTGAACCGTTACACCCCTAATATATATATATAAGAGCTGAATGTGCCTTAGACTCATTTTAAAACCCACACAGTATTTATATATATAATCAATATATGTATTCAGATGTGTGTGTATATTTATATATATATATATATATATATATATACACATCTGAATACATATATTGATTATAATTGTAATTATTGAAATAACATATTAATAAAAATTTCCTGTTGTGTAAAATACATATAAGGCTGCATTTTTGCTTCCCATCATGCAGAAACCACAGTAACACATGGCTCCTAATGGCTTAGATAAAACAGGACAGAAATAGATAGGACAGAAAACAGCGGGGGTCGGAAAGCTCAGCGGACTTCCTTACACCATATGACTTCCGTTTACATCTTTTGTTTTGCTGTTAAATTGTTAAATTTGTCCATGTAAACTAAGGGTGGCATGATACCGCTTCTGCATGTCCAATACTAATACTGACACCACTACCTTGTGAATTTGCTTGTACCGATACCAAACTGATACTGTCTTTTTCCCTCTTTAGCAACTAATCTGTTAATAACACATCTGTCTGAATCTGAAATGACTCCCTACTTCCTCTAGGGAGCGCTGTGTAAGTTATAAAACTCCAGTTTCTACACCCATGCAGTGCCCAGTGTGTCCATTCTGGAGTTCTGCACACATGGATAAACAGAACTAACAGACTAACTAACAATGTTTCATTTTCTGCTTTAGTCTGGACCAAGGGTACCCAATTACGCACCGTTAGGTTGAATTCACACTGCAGGTAAAATGTGCACAATCCAACTCTTTTATGTGGCAGTGTGAACAAAAAAACACAGTGAATCCTTTCAATTCCAATTCGGGACGCTTTACCATAAAAAACTTTTGAAAATTTTGCTTCAAGGAAATTTGGAAAAGAAAAGAGGCACCATAGGATACGTTAAAAACACCACGTGAGTGAATAAACAACAAAATTGATGACAGTAAGATCAACATGCAGCAATACCAAAACTGCTGAGTTCAAAATGAGTTCATGTTTCATTTGTCTAGCGTGAAAAATTCTGGTTTTATGACTGATAATGACACCATTTTATGACCTCAGCATCATCAGAAATGCTTGTTATCATGGTCACGCATCACAGTTTCAATTTGGAGGATGGGTGCGACTTGCAAAGACAGTGTAAAGACTCTAACAAAAGAAAAAGATTTTCAAAAACATTTTTGTTTCAAAATTTGAAAAAAAGGAGCAATTTAAAGAGTCAACAGACTCAAAATGATAATGTGAGCAAATAAATGACAAAAACGACAATTTTAAGACTGACATACTGCAATAGCTAAACTGAGTTCATTTCACGTTTGTCTTGTTTGACAAATTCAGCGCTAAATAACACATGATTTATGACCTCAGCATCATCAGAAACGCTTGTCACCATGGTTACATGGAGTCTAACAAAAGAAAAATGTTTTAAAACTGGTTTTGTTTCAGGAAAATTCGAGAAAAAAAGAGCAAACAATAGGGTCAACAGAGGTCACATTAAAAACATAATGTGAGCAACGAAACAACAAAACTGACAGCGCTAAGACTGATGTGCAGCAGTAGAGTTAATATCACATTTGTCGAGTTTGTTGAATTTAATGGCAAATAACACAACCTTTATGACCACAGCATCATCAGAAACACTTGTTACCATGGTTATGCATCGCACCTTTCGATCAGATTATAGTCGAGACAGGCAAAGGGAGCATAAAGGTTTTAAGTTGAGGAAATCTGGACAAAAATTAAGAAATAGAGTTACTTTCACGTTTGTCAATTTGGACGAATTCAGATTTTGTGACCGATGACGATACGATTCCATCACTGAATTCAGCATCAACTTTTCAAAGACAATGCCTGCTGTTTTACAGCAGTTGCCAAGCATCTTTGGTTTCCACGGCTACGGCCTTAGGCCACTATATCTCTGTAGTCGTTGATGCCTAAAGCATCATCCTGTCTTTCTCCACTGTTTTGAATGCAAAGCAATGGACACCTTTTGTCCGACCTACAATATCAGAAAACCAGCGATGAGCGACAGACCAGACAGCAGCATCTGACTGAGCTAAAGAGAAATCAATACTTTGATCAATTAACATGAACACTGACATTTACCAAAATGCACATGGTGCTGGAATCTCTCAGACTACTGATGCTCTTTTGCTTTCTTTCTTTGTTTGTTCGTTTCTTTCTTTCTTTCTTTCTCTTTGGCTGTAATTGCTCAGTGTCTCTCAGAGTTTAGTTCAGCATTTACAGGAGCGTTTAGGTTTTGTCTGATATCCAAACCAGTGATTTCAGAATCGAACCAGTACCGATACAGGTATTGGATTTTTACACTGCTAGTGTAAACACTAAGATAAACAGAACTAAATCACAAAAATGTTTCATTTTCTGCTTGAAAACGAAACATGACTTTAGGCTGAATTCACACTGTAATTAGAAGTGGCACAATCTAGTTCATCATATAAGCCTATTGTGGCAGTGTGAACAAAGAAAACACACAGAATCCTCTTAGTTCTGATTTGGGACGCTTTCCTATGTGCTACTGAAATTTAAGGCCTCTGTTTGAACAGTCAGATCACAATTCAGCTTCAGTGTCAATCCAGCTCTACCGGGATCATCATTTTACACACCCTGTATGACTTCAGCATCATCAGAAATGTTTGCTACCATGGTTATGCATCACACCTTTCAATTTGGAGGATAGTCGAGATGAACACAGGGAGTGTAAAGAACAAAAGAAAATATTTTCAAAACTTATTTTGTTTAAGGGAAATTTTGACAAATAAAAGAATTAACAGAGGCCATGTTAAAAAGGCAGTGTGAGCAATGAAATGACAAAATATAATCAAGCTAAAGAGAAATCAATACTTTGATCAATTAACATGAACAATGACATTTACCAAAATGCACACAGCGCTGGAATCTCTCAGACTCATGATGCTCTTTTTTTGTGGCTGTAATTGCGCAGTAGTTTCCGTGTGCTCTGCTGAGTCGGCATGGCCCATTAATAACCCTCCCCTCTTAGATCAACACAGGGAGAGTAAATTTCAGAGGATTAAGAAGGGACGCACAAAATGGATGGTGTTCTAATAAAAGGTGTTCTTTCCGAACGGCTGGAATAAAATGGAACGCGCTGAAACGTACAAGCAGTTTCTTAAGCGTAATCCTGTCAAACAGAACGATGGGGTAAACAGAGTGCAGGCTGAGGAAGGGAACAGCTTGAATATCCAAGGCCTTGTTTTTTTTCTTTTCTTTTTTTTCACACTCGCTACCTGGCATGAAGGACGATGCAATGTTTCGGAGGACATCCATACATAGAAGTGGGCTTTCATGCCAGACTCATACAAATAAACAAGTCAGCTGTTTTACTTCACTTTAAGAGGGACCCCTCTGATCTTTTCACTGTGTTTTAGAGAAACAGGACTGTTTACAGTGGAGGCAAATGGAACCAGGGACAGTTGGGATGTGCAACGTCAAACAATATATTCACAGATGCATTCGTAATGGAAGCAAGAAAGTTAATCTTAATCATGCATCTTACCACCAGAACCCTCTCAGATCACACAGAGAGGAACCACCAGAAACTTCTTAGATCACACAGAGAGGAACCACCAGAACCCTCTTAGATCACACAGAGAGGAACCACCAGGACCTTCTCAGATCGCACGGAAGACAGTTTTTAAGTTGTTTGTGAAGTGTGTGTGAAGTTAGTTTATGAGATGAAGATGTAGATGTTCTCCTCAGGGCAAAGTGAAGAGCAGGGTCTTCCATCTCTGTTTGAAGACAGCAAGGGTCTCAGCAGTTCTGATGTTCAGGGGAACTTTGTTCCATCACTTCAGTGCCGAAGCTGAGAAAAGTCGTGATGCAGGTCTTGGACCTTTGAGAAGAGGTGGGTTGGGTCTGGCTGTTCTTGATGCTCCAAGGGCATTTTTTGGCTCTGTAGGTGAGTGTCAGAATTTCAAATCTAATGGAGACCCACAGGAACCCAGTGAAGGTCTGCAGTAGTGGAATGGTGTGGGAGAAGTTTAGTGTATTGAGGACCAGACGTTCCAGACCATCTCTAGAGGTTTGGTGGTCTTCAGAGCCAGGATTGAGTTACAGTCTAGTCTTGAGATGATGAGTGACTGGACGAGTATCTGGAACAAACCTAAGGCCTTGAAGAGTGGTCCCTCATGAGTCTTCTTCAGTGTGGGTGAACTTCTCCAGATGATTTAGGGTGGGTGGCTGGGGGGTAGGGTGTATGGAAGGTTTTGGGGGGGGCTGACAGCTCCGGGGTTGAATCCGCAGCTCAAATTTTCTGAGTGCGGCTGGCAGTTGAGTTGGCTCCTTTGTGATGTGAGTGTTCCCCTTTTCTTCCAGCTGTCAGGACTCTGATTGAACAAACCCGCTGGAGTGACACGCGGTGGGCTAAGAAGGAGCAAAAATAGGGGACGCAAGACAGTGGGTGATTGATGACATGATTACAGATGTCAGGCCTTGAAACTGGGGTGGAAATATTAATTTCAGCTTTAAAATTCATATGATATTTACTTTGGCTTCTCACAGCTGAGGGCAATGTATGTTTATTAGGAGGGTTTGTTATTGCCACCTGTGCAATAATAATCACACTTACGGCGCAACACTAATCCCTCTAGAAGGTTTACATTCCATTCGCACTGTACTGTTACACTGCTGTATTGTGTATTTATTGTATTAAAGTGGATTTACTGAGGGGGAGTACTGTTACATTACTGTATTGTCTATTTATTGTAGTGATGCTGTCATCCCTTGCACTTTGTTCAATGCTGTAACTGCCTCCTGTGTAATAATAAACACACTTATGGTGCAGCACTAGTCACTCTGGAAGGTTTACATCCCGTTCACACTGTACTGTTACACTGCATTACTGTACATTGTTGTGGTGTCTATTTATTGTGTTGTTTGCATTGTTTCTGTCGTAACTTGCACTCTGTTGAATGTTGTATGTTGCTATACGGTGCACCATGGAGAAACAGCTCATCTCACTCTGTACGTGTTCACAGCTGCTGATGACAATAAAGTAACCTTGAATCTTGAATTATTATTATTTTTATTTTAAGAGTCTGTTGTTCACATAAAACACTGTTATCGTCGGGGTACTGGAACACTGGTCATCTGTGTGCTTACCATTTGACATCCCCTCCTGATTTAAACATCGATTTTGGCTCCTTGTCACATGACGACACCATCTTGTGTCGTCCAATTACACAGAATTATTTATGCCGCCAATAAAACGTGGTGACAGATGTTTAATTTTGTTCAGGGTCCCTTGGTTTGCCTCGTCCACCGTGGATAATTACTGCTTGATGTTTTGTCATCACTTCATGTGAAAAGGCGTGAAAAAGGAGGTAAACGTGGGGATCGAAGTATATAAATAAATAAATACATACATACATGCATACATAAATAGCTAAGTTTAAAAAGAACGCAGCAGTGTTCTGTTGGAATCGACCTCACTTTAACTGTTCAAAATGGGACGACTGTAAATCCCAGCCTTTACTGGGGATGCTGTAATTAGTTAGCAGCTAATTAATTAATTAGCTATTTTGTTTCTGTCCTGATGAGGGCGTTCGGTGTTGTGAACAAGTCCACTGTGCCAGTCTAAAGCCATTTCCTTGACAGCCTTGGAGGTCAGTTTGTTTGCAGTTTGTGTTGTTTTGAACTGGATTATTTGGGGATAATTTGGCAATGCTGCTAAAATGTTCTCCTCATTTGGAGGTTCTGTGTCTCTGGATTGACAATGGAGGTTCAGGCATCACAGGAAGATTTTCATGAATTGGGTATCAAACAAGAAAACATTTTTTTTGAGGAACCCACTGAAAGTCTGCAGATATCAAACATTTAAACAACACAAATGTTTCATGAATTAGACTTGGGTTAGACTCGTAAACAGTTGTCCAACTTTTATTTGACATTTGTTAAACATATCTTGTAATAATACTAATGTTATTCTAAACTGAGCATATGTGTGAGTGTGTGAGTGAATGGTGTGTGTGTGCGCCCTGCGGTGGGCTGGTGCCCCGCCCAAGGTGAGTCCCTGCCTTGCACCCGTTGACCCCGGGATAGGCTCCGGGCACTTGCGACCCTAGTGAGCATTAAGTGGTTACAGAAAATGAATGAATGAATGAATAAATACTAATGTTATAAATAAGAAGGAGCGTTCTAAAAGACTGTGTGTGTGTGTACATGTGTGTATGTGTGTATGTGTGTGTATGTAGATGTTACAGTACCAAAAACACAAAAAACTTGATGCAGAAACTTAAAAACACCCTCGGTGTCCAAAGGGTTCAATTTTGATAACCTGTATTAACAACTGATGTTACTGGAAGGCTGAATCGGAGCGTATCAATATCTTTGTAGCGTCACCATCCGAACATATAAAGACACTTGTCATGCAACTGAACGAGTCAATTATACACAATAATTTATGTTGCTGATATAACGTGGCAACAGATATTTAATTTTAAGTGTGGGTCCCTCGGTTCGCCTCGCCCACCGTGAATAATCACCGCTCAGCCAATCGCCACTTCATGGGCCGTGATTAAAAAAGACGAACGCCGTTACTACGTGGCAACCGTGGCTTTTTTTATATCTCATTGATTGGAAAGATGATATGGCAAACCGCAGTCCAAAATAGTCATTATTTTTTATGTCTGCCCTGAGGCCTCATCTATTTCGAAGCCGCAGTAACAGCACACATCAAAGCCCTCGGCATTGGAGACGCTCGTCTTTATGGACCAGACCATAACGGCTGTGTGTTTTGTAGCTGATTTTTTGTGTGTTTGTGGCTGATTGGTGAATGATGCTCCAGCCAGGGCCAAGGAAGGATGGAATGAGTTGGAGGAGAGGTGAAGTGATGCTTTGGGGAGGGAAGAGAAGAGCAGCAGCAGCAGCAGGCGTTTTGGAGAACCAGCCAGGAGAGAAATTCTGCTGAAGAGCTTTGGAAAGGATCATGGTGTTGTGTTCCAGAAAAGAAATGTGGGAGCTTCCTCAAAGCCAAGACTACTAGAAATGTGGGAGCTTCCTCAAAGCCAAGACTTCATTTCTTCATATTGTGCTTCCAAAGGTCCAGACGTTCTTGTATTTTAATGTGGTCTTGAGGAACGGTTCTCCAGGCTTCCTGAAGGACTGTCAAAGACTCTCATTTTCAGTCCAGTCCCTGAACCTGACAAGTTTCAGAGGAATGTTTTTTGTTTGTTAAGACACACAGTTACCTACGTATGAATCATTCAAGCAGAACAAAGACCATCTAACTTAAGTCCTGAACCAGTGAAGAAACAGGAGCAGAAACAGGCGGAAAATAGTATTTTAGCACCAACAAGGTGATTTAAAGCAAATTGTAAAGAAGTGATACAACATTTACACTTTCAGCTAAAAGGTCTTTCTGATTCTGCTGATCATGTGGTTTCATTCAGCCCTTATGACCATAGGGCTCTTTGCCTGGGCGTCTATGTATTTTTAGCTTAGCACTGAGATTATAGCTACAATCAGTTGCTGTGGGAAACCACTCAAATGATGTAGGAGGAGAGCTCCTTTTGAACATCAATAAGTGTAATTTTCCGCTGGTCATGTTGAGCCTGTTTATTGAACTGAACAGTAATCCTTCCATACCTAACGCGGCTATATATTCAGAGCCCCTTAACTCTTCAGTGGGGGAATTTTTTAACAGTTATACCCATCGCTGTGTATAATTGTTTTGCTCATGAGCCAGCATTCAACACTAAAATTCAACAATCCGTTACTTTGTGTTGCGAATTGTTCTTGTATTCGCTCTGGTTGTGCCACCTGACTGCAGGGCCACAGTTTCAGGCAGGTGATGATAAAGACAGTGATCGCCTGATGTCTCGTTGATGCTGTAAATGTATCTATTTTCTGAAATAAAGATGTCAATTGTCTAAAGATCTCATCATAAGAAAATTAAAAATGCCCCCTAGTGGTCACTGTGCCAGTGGAATAAAACTGGACCCTTTTGTAAAACTGCATTAATATAATCAAATTCAGTCTTTCAATTCAAATTAAAATTAAGCTAAAATTTTAAACGCTTTGAAAACGTCTGATCTCCCTAACCAAATCTCCTGAAAAGAGGTTAAATGGTCAATGGATAATTTGAAAATTTGGGAATCAAAGTAAAATAAATAAATAAATGAATAGATTTAAAGAGAATGCAGTAGTGTCATGTTTGAATGGACCTCAAGGACAAGGCTAACTGCTAAAATTACTGCAGTTCCTTCATCCTCACGTTCAGAACAGGATTAACCTCAGTAGTGTCTGTTGATGCTGTAATTAGTTAGTAGCTAATTAATTAATTAGCCGTAAGGTTTCTGTCCTGATGAGGGCGTTCGGCTGAGGTGTTTGAGTCCACTGTGACAGTCTGGTGCCATTTCCTCTGCTGTTAACAGTCTTGGAGGTCAGTTTGTTTGTAATTTGCGATTTTTAAACTGGATTTTTTGGGGGTAATTTGAAGTAATCATAAAGATACTTTATCCTTTATGAATCAGACGGTCTGATCTCATACCCTCAATCAGAGAGTATGGATCACTTGATTGAAGTGTCAATCAGTAACTTTTAGGCCTCTAAAAGCTTAAATATGAAAAGATTGTAGGAATATTGTTCGCTGGACACATCTCAAAATAACTAGAATCATATTGTTAAAAGAGCAAAACGCGGCAAAAGAAGTGTTTGGGTATCCATCCATTCTCTGAACTGCTTATCCCAACCAGTACTGGATTTTATCCCAAGGATGAAAGGTGGAGAAACATCAGTCCATTACATGGCACACAACACTTGGGGGCAGTTCAGTATCTCTATCCCACCCCATGTGCAGGTCTTTGGACTGTGGGAGGAACCCAGAGATCCCAGCAGAAACACACATGTACAAGAAGAACATACACACACAAAAATAACCCTGGGCTGGGAATCAAACCAGACTGTGTGAAGCTGTTTTTTTCCCACAAGCCATCAGACTCCTTAACACACTGCCATGTGTGTTAAAAATGTGAAAAATTACCCTTTTCACATTTTTTACTAAATTGCACATGGTTTAGAGTTTATATTTATCATTTATTTACATTTGTGTATTAGATATGTTTATACCATGTATTATACCTGAGATGACAACAAAGTTTACATTTCAGGTTGAAAACAAATGTGCATCACTTGAGCACTGATGTACGTCGCTCTGGATAAGAGCGTCTGCTAAATGCCGTAAATGTAAATGTAAATGTAAATGTACTTTGACTTTGACTTTGGCTTTGAAATTGGAACCTTCTTGTTGTGAGCTGACGCTGTACCACTGAGCCGCCCATGTTTGTGAGTATGAGCGTAGACATTACGATCACCAATGCTTTACATAAATAAAGGCAAAATAAAACAGTAAATAATTACAAAGGAGAGTAGAGTCTACACCCAAGCTATTATGGAGGTAAAGTAAAGGGTCGAAGTTTTTTTGGCTTAGGATTAAAGGGTTAAAGTATTTGTGTGTGTGTGTGTGTGTGTGTGTGTGTGTGTGTGGTGTGTGTGTGCGCCCTCCTCCTCGGGGAAAGACAAGCAGTGTGCAGGACACGAGGCAGTAATGAGTGACACGGCATGCACAGATTGGGTATTAGGAGCTGAAGGTGAAGATAATGTTGTCTCTAATAGCTTGTTTTTGGTTGTTTTTCTCAATTAAGCAAAGGCTGCAGACAGGAGCTCCTGTAGACTCGCATGGTGTCAACAGATAAACATGTCCCTCAGAACTAAGGGGACAGGAGGTAGTGTGTGTGTCTGAGTGTGTGTGTGTGTGGCCCTGTTTATGACAGCTGGCATGGCTGTGCTGCGGCAGTAGCGGCGCATTAATGATCAGCGCAGGTGAGCCTGGAGTATCGGACTGAATGCTGATGACCGCACCGATGAATTTCTTGCGTCCAGATGCCGTGGCGTAATTGAAACCAACGTGGCACGCGTCATCGCTAAGGAGTGTGTGTGTGTGTGTGTGTGTGTGTGTGTGTGTGGTGGTTGGGGGTGATAGGGGGCAAGCTGCCAGTGCGTGCCCACCAGCCTCATCATTCACTCACACTGCAGTCTGAGCCGTTTCAAGCAGCGCCGCCCTGCCAAACACACCTAAAATGTGGCATCGCCTGCAATAGAGCGAGAAGCTGGATTAGAATCTAAATCTGCTTTAGAGGCCACACTGTGCTCTGCACCGTTAAAGGGCCCACAACATACAAAAATGCCTGTTTTTGTTTGTTTTTTTGTTTGTTTTTTGCTTTTCAAAATAACCATACACTACCGAGACCAAGTCGAAAAAGTCTAAAGCTGTGAAAACAGCCCATTTTAAATTGTCTTTGTGATGTCACAAAAATGCATTTGCATATACGTCCACCTATCCAGCCCTACAGCAGCCTTGCCTGGCACATTCAGACTGAAATTATAAGGGGAGTACACACACACACACACACACACACACACACATATATATATATATATAAAGTATTCAGATATTTTGTTACTATAGCCATGTCACAGTTATTCAAACTCTATATATTGTCGCTGTTTTTAATGGCCTAGTTTTAAGGGCCTAAAGTGGAACTAAAACATTGTTAAGCCTTAGGAATTCTATAATGATCCTTAATTGGCTACAAATGTGATGCATATATAAACCCCAACCATGAAAGTGCTGAAGGTGAGTTGGAATCATGTGTAAGACTAAACAGCTTTCACAAAAGCTGAGAGAGGAAATTATTTAATACCACCTGAAGGGCATCAGTTATATGATCTCTCAAAAATAACATTCCAAGAGGAACCATTGGGAATCTTATAAGGAGGTTTAAAACTGCAGACCTGCCTGGTTGAGGGAGAAAGCCTGAAAATTTCATCAAGAGCCCTTAACAACTTAATCAGGATCACTCTGAAAAAACTCCTGTGTTGCAAAACACCTACAGGACGAAGGCCGGGACAAGTGCTTCAGTGGAAACTGTAAGACGAGCACTGAATGAACAAGTAGTTCGTGGTCACAGTCCAAGATGCACTTCAGTCTTGACCACAAAGAGCATAAAAGGTCGACTAGAATATGCCAGGAAAAATTTGGATAAGTCTGCAGAGTTTTGGGAAACAGTTCTATCAACTAATGAAATTAAATTTCCCACTTGTGGGACTAAGGATTATCTTATATTATCTTAAAATTGAACTGTTTGGACACATGGACTAACAGCATGTCTATTT
>JBBPCZ010132089.1:0-11190 GCA_037974445.1 Brycinus macrolepidotus | reverse complement strand
CTTGTGGGACTAAGGATTATCTTATATTATCTTAAAATTGAACTGTTTGGACACATGGACTAACAGCATGTCTATTTTTTTTTTGTTTAAGTTGCCATTTTGGAGATCCAAGGTATCTTTATGGAAGTGACAGTGTGTAAAAATCTCTCAATCATTTTATACCATGCACCTCATACTGGTGATCAATACTTTATGTGATGCAGGACAAATCCTGCAAGTAAATACTCTAGGCGAACTTCGCTCCATTAGGAGTGTATTCCTGTCAGCTTCCGAGTGGTGTTGCGGGAGGCCGTGGGGCTTTTCCGGGTGCGAGCAGCGTCCTCGGTGAGAATCAGTCGCAGTACATAAGCGCAGTGTGTTCTCAGCAGCTGCCAAGCAAAGAATAAGTATTCTCTTTTGCTCACAGCCAGCACGTCACATCGAGGGGAATAATTGGTGGTGGGAAATCCAACAGTTCTATCCAGTCTGAACAAACAGCACAACAAGTAGTTTGGAAAAACAGGAGCTCATGTTGAGCTCGTGTTGTGAATAGGATGTGACAGTTTTACGTTGTGAAAGGATATTAGAGGTGGTTTTACACCATTATAAATAAATTAGTAGCTTTAAATTAAGAGGTCAAACAGAGGAACACAATTCACACTCAACAACTACATTAAGCATGATAGCAATTAAAGTCTCTTAAGTGCTGTGGCTGGATAGTCTAAAGCAGGGCTGCCCACAGTTAGCCACCAATGATGTTTCCTTTGGTCCACCAGAAATGCTCTGACCCACCTAAATACAATGAGAGAACAACAACTTCTTATTTTTGTTTTAGATTTTCACATTTAGTACATTTATACACGGATTAAAACTGATTTAGTTTCTAGATAGATAGATAGATAGGTAGATAGATAGATAGATCAACAGATCGACAGAGTGATACTATGATTCAGATTTTTGACATTTGCACACAAAGGAAATAATAAATGCCAAATAATAAATGGTGGTGGAGTTTTTTTGCTGTTTGCTCAGCCACACAAATAACAAATCTGTCACATTTTGAAGAAGATGACCAGATTTGGGCCACCTTTCCCTGCTGAGCCAGGCTCTGACCTTCCTCAGGTTTATCTTGACTATTTGGCTCCTGTTTGCTGTTAGAAGTGTCCACCAACCCCACCCCCTCTCCTAGCACCAGCAGTTATCACAGCTTCAGCACAAGCCTGGTAGAACGGTTTGCAGTGCTGAGGAAGAAGAACTCACCCCTAATCTTACCGCAAGAGATGTGTTTTCAAGATTAACCTGTTATAATATTTCAGTATCAATACTTTAATCATGTTTAATGGTTGAACACTCATGGAGAATATGAGCCCACGAAAGCACCATGACAATGATTTCCCCTCTGACCTTCAGACAGCTCTTTGTGAAGCCACATAATGTAATTCAGCGCAGTCTTTTGGTTCCTCAGCAGACTGAAAGACCAGCGCTCTGAAAGCCATTCATGGCACGGAGAATAGAAGGGGCTGAGACGTTCTTGGTCGAGTCGGCGCTGAATGAGTTTCATTATCAGGGCTGTATGAGTCATTTCATGCCTCTTCAGGATTGAGCTGATCAGGCTAAAATTAGCCACATTTTGTTGCAAGTAACGTGACCCTTCTACAGTGGGGGGGTGGGGACTATAGAGTTTTCCTGCCTCTTAATCAACTCCTCTTTGTTACTAACCTAATTTCTCGGATGTTGTCTACACATTTAATTTCATATGTAAAGAACATCATCTAAACTCCTGAGTGCTTCCTCCAAGACACGTGAAGCTCCATCGCATCTTTCCAAACTGACACCAAAGCAACAGACAGCTTAGCATGCTTAGAGGAGATGCTAACTGCTAATTCTGTTGCACCATTTAACAGATGCCTGCACTGGCTAACATCATACTGAGTGATGGGGGAGAGGGAGGACCACCCGACCCACCCAGAGAGAGAGGACAGTTATAATGAGTGATGAGGGAGAGAAAGGACCACCCTACCCACCCAGAGAGAGAGAGGACAGTTATACAGTGATGGGGGAGAGGGAGGACCACCCTACCCACCCAGAGAGAGAGAGAGGACAGTTATACTGAGTGATGGGGGAAGGGGAAGACCACCCTACAGTTTTGCTCTCTTGAACTCAATGGCTCTGACATTTCTGGGGATTGAACTTTCGACAATAAGGCCAAAGCTTAGATGGCTGCACCACTCTGGAGCCCCAAAGTTAAACTGATATGAACAGACATTCAAATTGATTTTTTCCACTCAGAAATCAGAAACGTCCCAGCTCTTACTTAGTCATGAGCACAGCGTAAGATGTAGGGGTCACAGCTGGGCCAGTATAACACACAGCTGCTTTAGACAGCAAACAGCTAAGGGACTGGCAGGGCTGGGTTGAGGGTCCACTCTTCACTCCCTCATTTGGAATCATTAAAGTGATATCACCATGGGAACACTCATGACATATAGCTATTGTGAGATAAAATTATTCATCAAGAAAGCACGTACATGTGCCTCCAGTGTAAAACTGGGGTCACTGCAATATCCTATAGCAGATGTTTTGCTAACTGCCCTCCTCCATGGTTCTGAACAGTTGAATGTTTTTTGAACTTGGTTCTTCACTTGATCATTTCATTTAGACATGTGATCCTCAAAAAGCAATGATTTTCAAAGTGTACCAGGAGTCCCTAATGTATAGCCACAGTCTCCCTGATTTAATTTATACATTTTTAAATGCCTTGACATGGGTATTACAACTAAAATAAATGTTTATCCTACACTATCAGCACTTGTATTAGGGGTTGGTGATGGGCCAAAAACATGGTATTACAAATCTTAAAGAGGTTTAATAAATTAGAACAGATAAACACAAAAACCTCAGCAGTACCACATTAAAAGATACTTTCAAAAACCACATTCACAATGATTTTTACTCAACTCCTTATTCAACTCTTCATTTTCTGGGCAACTTATGCTTAAACAAGCTCATTCTGGTGTATTTGAGGAGTACATTTTATAACAGAAACAATGAACAATAAAGCAACACCTAGCAACACCCTAGCAACCAGCTACCAGTCTGAGTATCACTGCATCCTTCCATACTGCCACTAACAGAAGGTTCAACACGCTTGGAGGAGAACACTAACCACTGGCTAGTATCACAATCTCTGGCTGAAGAAAGTTCTGAAGTCACTCTATTGAGGAAATTATATTTAATTCATACACACCTCAGTAGTCTAGGCTCTTGGAATTTATAACTGGGTTTAAGAACCATCTGCTGATGAACATGGTTCCTCAATAGCATCTTTCTCTTTGTATTTAAGGATGTATCTCCTCAGGCTGTTTGGAGCTTGAGAGCAAAGATGACAATAAAACATCTCGTCATCTGTGGCAATGCTTCACTGCTCCGCTAATAAAGGCAGGCATTATTAATTATTCACGAACCGGGTCCCGTGGCACAGGATAGCCCCTATAGCCTGAGGCGTTTCTCAGGATAGCCCATGTGCGAGGCTGTGGCTATCGCAAACAAAACGGTCACACATTCTACACTCCGCTGTCTGGGCTCGTATTGTTTAAAAGGGAAATGAAGTGGGAAGGTGTTAATTAATGCTGGCGGTGAACGTCCACATGGACTGTACTCAAAGCGTGTGATGAAAATTGAAGAGAATGAAGCCTCACAGATGATTCTCCATTATCATGGCCTTGAACGTGTGTCTGAAGATGCTGAGGAAGCCCTGCACAGTGCTGACGACTCATTGGCTGAGATGCAGAGGGGCTGAATGACCTCATATTTTCGAATGTTTAAGAAATCTAAAATTGGAGATAACTGTACCAACTCTGTTAGCCATAGAGGGCCAATCTGTCTAACAGTGATTAAGTTCATACACAAAGGTCTTCTTTTGTAAGTTAAGAGTCAATAGACGTAGATTTTATTGGAAGAGTAGCTGAGAGTCTCTAGTCCACAACAACAGGAACAACAAGAACAACATTCTCCACCGGAGTTTAAACAGCAGTTGCACTTGAATGGGGAAGGAGCATGTGAGTAGTTGAAAGCAGCAGAACCAGTCGAGGACATTTTGGCCCAATGGTGAACACTTGTCCCGCCTTGGAACGACTGTTTAGTGTTTATTTATCGCCTCCTCCTCCTCCTCCTCCTCCTCCTCCTTCTTATCCTCACACTGAAACAGCCGCTGTGTTTCCTGCAGTTAAAGAAACTCTCTCCACACTGAATTCATCAAGCGCGTAATGCAGGAGTTTAGATGAGAAGAAGTCTCAGTGTGGTGGAACCGGTGCCCTCTGGAAAGATCCTGTAGGACTAGAACAAATGTACACATGCATTGCTAATAATCTAATTAATCTAAGCTGTTCATCAGCTCCTTTTAGTGGCGCGGCGTGAGACCAAGGATAAACCACCACGGGTTTGAGGGTTTTCTGCATGCTTCAGTAAACCCAGTGCGACTGTATTACTCCGTTTATGCCTCCTGAAGCTTCCCGTCGCTCGCGTGGTTATCGCACTCCAAACTCACTGCGAATCCAGCGGGACTTTATCTGCTCCCATCACTGCAGTGCAGTTCAGGAGTGTTTTAAAGGGCCCATATCAAACCAAATTACCCATGAGAGATTCAAAACTGCTTCTGTGATTACACAAGAAGGCATATGTACATAAAAATACATATGTATACATATATATTCATACTGAAGTTATAAGAAGTGTTTCAGACAGGCCTGCTTTTTGAAAGAATCATAATGCAAGGTGGCCAATCAGCACAGAGCTTATTTATATATGTTTAATTCTAATAAATAAAGGAAGGTTGGAAAACTGGTCATAAAATTTAATTGCGACTGGTTTTAGTACACAAAACCACACAAATGACATAAGTGGACATCAGAGGTCGTAAATGGACTTCAAGGGGCACAAAAGGACCTCATAATTTAGGATGTAGAGACAGAGCACATTTAGGCCACGCCTACATCTCAAGGGAAAACAATACTTCTTTGATCTGCAGTGCAACTAAAACTAAACCTAAAACTGAAAACCAGGCCAGAAAGCTGCTACTGGATGTCAGATAAGATAACTGACCATAATTTTAGCTTTTAGAGGATTCAGAGACACAAAACGGAGCCAAAAGGATGTCGTACAGCTAACAGAGAGGTTGTCTCCCCCTTATGGACCCCTGATACTGTTCACACCTGTCTGTGGCTGACCTTTAGTGTCAGGCAGGTCAAAAAGATCAATAATTTTCTGAGAATGATTGATTTCAGTTCCCCAGATACATTAGTTTAGCTTCTTAGTTAACTAGCTCTCTAGCCTCAGTAGCTTTCTAGTTGACAAATTAATCGATGGTGGATCTTCTGGAAAGTTCCTGTGGTGAAGAACATCATAACCAGGGCTGTACATTAGCTTCCTATCACTGTGGTGAGTTTCCAGAGTAAACATTAACTGTCGTTTTCAACAGTCTTTATGGCTAATAATGTATAAGAATAATGTATTAATGTAACATGTAATACTAAAGTAACAGTATGCAATAATAATGCAATAACAATTTAAAATAGTGTATTAATGTAATAATATGTGATAATAATGTAACAATATGTAACAATAATGTAATACTAGTCATGAGTAAAACAATGGAATGTAACATGTTGCATGTAATAATAAAGCAGTAATATGTAATATCACATGTGTAGCAGTAATATAATAATAATGTAACAATATGTAATAATAATGTAAGAATGTAATGTGTGTAATAATAATTAACAATATGTAAAAGTGCAATCATGTGTAAAAAATAATGTGATATTTATAATATGTAATAGTAATGTAAGAATGTAATAATAATGTAATAATATGTAACAATAGCGCAACAACATGTGGCAATAATGCAATAATAAAGTTATAATGTAAAATGATAATATATTTAACACTTATGTAATAAAGTAATGTGTAATAATATACAATAGTAATGTAAAAATGTAATAATAATGTAATAATATGTAATAGTGCTGCTCTACTTCAGCATTTTGGTCTTAGGTGACCAGACAGCAAGGTGACACCATTCGTCTTCAGACAGATGTTGCAACACGGTTTTTTGAAGATGCCAAGGATGTCCAGTCAGAATTACTTTCTCTCGTCCTTTCTATGGTCCGTAAGAGAACTGAAAATTGAAATTTTATGTTAAAACTGTGTCCACTCCCATTCGACTTCTCCTAATGTTTTTGGGTGTGGCTTTATCTCCTGTACTCTGTCTTTGTGGGTCCTTTAAGATCCCGTCTGTCGCTCGTCTACATCAGATCAATGGCTGCGGTGAAGGAAGGCCACAGAACATACAGCCATCATGAGCCTCTTTTTACTGCATGCACTTAAGCACTCAAGCACCTCGTTAAGGGTCACTACTTTTTATATGCGGATCTGGAGGGACTGATGAATTCCACCGACAGAATAATGAATCTCACCCTCAAACAGCTACAGGCCCGTGTTTCAGAAGCCTGAGCGGGGCATTAAAAGGTACATTATAAAATGGACAGTTCCACTCCTAAAGTCTGATCGACCTGTTTGATCTGAAGTCTGAGTCCTGTTGTAAAAGACCATCGTAAAATACTCAATATACGCTCTATTATGACCACCTCACAACAGCTAAATTCTGTAGTAATGCTCCTCTGCAAAGACTCATCTTTCTTTAAACCCATTCTCTAGAAGTAAGCTGATCAGCTAGACAGATAGCTATCAGGCTAACAGACTCTTCTATTAATATTCAGTATTTGAATGACTGAATTCCAAACAGTAAGTAGTCAGAGTGTGTTTGATGTGAAAGGGTTCATTGTCAAAACAGAATTCTTTACAGTGGTGGTGAATGGAACCAGATGCCTGCTACACAAATACAGCTGTTTTATTCACTATCACCCCCCAGTGAAGCTCCACGTGTCTCGGAGTGTTTATATCAATGGTGATGATGGTAAAATAGTGAATCTGAACTAAATCACTTTTCTTTGGGGACTATTTTGCCTCACGACACCCTGCATGTATCCCTCCACCATGAATGGGTTTAGTTTTAGGACCAAAAGCTTCTCAAAACTCTGGTAGAACAACGTCTCGGGTGTCATGTGGTGCAACCATAACCATTCCATGGAATAACTTTTTGTGAGCAAGCTTTTAGAGGCCGACGTCTGGTTCCATTCGCCTCCACTGTGAATGATCCTGACTCAACGAGTTTCATTCCAGACCTGCTCTGAACCTCTCTGTTTACATAGTAACAGTTTAATTAGGTCGAAAAATCCCCATTAACTATGTGGAGATGAAAGAAAGATATGCTGTAGATTGCTTTGAGTAGCTTTATGGAAGTTGAACTCCATGAAAAAAGTGATAAACAGGGATAATAGCTGCTTTTTGTAAGGCACACCATGCTTTCATGATGTACATAATGAGGCCACACCTCGAGAACCCTATTCTTAACTGCACTGCTGCGTCTGAGACTCCGCTAACCCAGAAACGTCAGTGCTGGCAGTGGCCCAGATGAATGTGTTTTGCTGGGGAGACATGCTGGCTGTCAATAAGAGCAGAGCGCTGTGCTGAGTGACAGTTCGGCATGGATTTGCAGATACGGGGCTTTTTTCTGGCTGGGATTAGCATCAGCTCCTTCCCTGAGACACTTTTGCTTGGCTAATTATCTCCTCCTCTCAGCAGATAACCTGTCGGGCCAGCTCGGTGTGCCAGAGTTACACTGGAACCATACCAGTGTGCTCGGCACGGGCTTTGATTATAGTGTGTTACCGGGGCTTGGCTTTGCTACTGAAGGAAAATTCCCCATATTCCCAAACCGGCTCCTGAACCAGTGTAGTGTGTCTGGTTCAGAGAACACAGGGATGGAGGAGCCAACACTCCAAACTGGGCCAAAATGAATGGAATTTTGCTAAAGGTAAAAAGCTAAAAACATAATAGTTGTTAAATTTTACATTTTAAATTGTGTGT
Source organism: Brycinus macrolepidotus (assembly GCA_037974445.1). Taxonomy (NCBI): domain Eukaryota; kingdom Metazoa; phylum Chordata; class Actinopteri; order Characiformes; family Alestidae; genus Brycinus; species Brycinus macrolepidotus. Next base: position 3,225 of record JBBPCZ010132089.1, on the reverse strand, counting down.
ATAAACACATATGGACTGAGAAGTGAGTGATTTTGTGATATCATAAACACCAACACATTTACACATATTTGCTTATTCGGAATAAGGTGGTCTAGCACCGCCCATTCATGGCAAGGTTGTTAGTGTGTCCACCAGGCCAATCAAAGCAGGGCTCATTTGCATATATTGGTTAAAGGCACAGTGATAAGAGCTCGTTTCATTTTGAATGATAAAGAGAAGTTAGAAAATAGTCATGTGAAATGAAGTAGGAGTTTTTTAGGTTCCTAGTGATTCTTTTTGCAGGATTAAGACCCTTTAAGCGATTAACTACTCTTCTTTTGGATTACTGGGATAAAAACCTTCCTAATATTCAGTAACTTTTTAAACAACAGCTTGTAGTTTAATTGTGTAATATTTGGCCCTTTTGAGTTAATTAGTGATGTATAGGTAATTAGGTAATTAGTACACGTTCAAAGTCCTTAATTAACTGAATCAATAATAAGTTAATAATTCACAAATTCACAGAAGACCTTGTTAATACATTTTAATTAACTCATCTTATATAAACCTTATATAACTCATCTTATATAAATACATTTATAACCACATTTCAAAGCTAAATGAAATATTACTTATTTCTTTGGAATTATTAATTGCTTGCTTAATTGATAAGAAGCAGACCTTAAAATAAAGTGATATTTTCAGTTTCTGCCATGCTTGTGATGTTAATACCAGACAGGAATAATTTGTATTTCTAATGGTTTGTAGCATACAACCAGCAGCAGAAAAATAGACTCGAAGCTTTCAGTTCAGTGATTGTCAGACCACGGAATACCAACAATGCCAAGCACATCCCAACTCTTCTCAAAAGCTCAATAACTGCTTCGGTTTTGGCATCTAAGTGCTGGAATGAACTTCCCTGTACCTTTAGACCTTTGAGACCCTCACTGTCTTAAAACAGCGACGGGAGACCCCTCAAACCTGTTTTCTTTGGGGGCTATTTTTCCTCATGATGCGCTCCACAATAAATGGGTTTAGTTTCAGGACCAACAACTTCTCAAAAGTCTGGTAAAACAACGTCTCTGACTTCTACAGCCATTTTATGGAATAACTTTCTGTGAGGGAGCTTTTAGAAGCAGACATCTGGTTCCATTCACCTCCACTGTGAACAAATCTGAATTTCTCCAGAGGGTTTAGTGCAGAGTTTCTATCTCCTAAGATAATGCTGCTGTTGCCATGTGTTCATTTTTGTTAACGGTGGGGTTAGGGGGTTAGAGCGACTTGGATCAGCGGGGACTGTGGGCTTGGCCTCTGCTCTCCCCTGCTGAGGCGAGTCAGAGAGAGACAGGAGGTAAAATCATCTAATCAAGTCTGTGGAGTACAGCCACTTGAATGTCATTGTTTATCCCAGTGATTATAGACTCTGCCCTCGACCCTCATATGATTACTCTCGCTCTCTCTCTCTCTTCAGAAAGGACCCCCCAGGCACATCCATTCTGCAGCCTGATTTCTGCCTAATTCACTCACTCTTAAGGTTCACTTCTTTACGCTTATTGATTTTTTGGGGCTTCAGAGCGGTACAAGGTCTGCTCGTCATCCAGCAACTGAATGCAACTCAAATGCTCGTTTTCATCTATATTTAGTTTGCAGTTCTTGGCTGCGTAAATGCTTTCATAGCATTTAAACCACCGGTGCCAGAGGGCAAGGACACAGAGGCCAATGCAAGTTCAGGTTGTAAAGGGTGGCTCAAAAAAATTGGGTTTTAGGGTGTACGGCACAATGAAAAATAATCCTGATTGTCACGTCCCCTGTGTAGGACCACGGGAAGAAGGAGGCGCAGGTGCGGAGTTCCATTCTCACTGATAAGGTTTTTATTTCACAAAGCGAAACACAAGAAGGCTCAGTGGCCAAAATACAAACAAAACTAAAGGCAGGTACAACCAGAGGTAAAGTGCCGGTGGACTCACACCAAGACATGTCACCGGGTAACTTAAATACAAAAGACAACACAGAACTGAACCAATGATAACATCTAATCACTAAACTAATAAAGACTAACAGGTGAAACCAAAAACAAGACCCTTGGCAATATAAACCCTCATAGAAACTCCAAAATAAAAGTCCAACATAAACTCAATATAGGCGGCCTCTAGCGGCCGCTGACCCGAGATGTCATACTGATCAGATACTTAAATACTAAACACTTAATGCTTAACTGACAGCTGACTAATACAAAATCTGCACACCACAGGTTTTTACCATTTATCCATTTATTTCATAAACTGCAGATTTTTATTCTTGTTAAACATCGGAACTATAAATGAAAATATGTCAAATAAATCAAGTTTCCTTTATAAGATGAAAGAATCTGTAACAGTGCATGTCTGACTCCAGTTAACTGGCTGTGTGGTGATGCAGAGTCAAATTCTAGATGGTCCTTCAACTTTAAATGCACTCGATAACTTTTTCATCACTTAATAGCTCATTAAATATCTAACACTTGTCTGGTGATCCACATTATAATTATAATTATAATACGTGGCTTTTTGTAGGTCAGTAGTAATGAATAAAAATGACATTTTCTGGTTAATAAAGGAACTCAAATAGTGAACATAGTGTACATTTATTTGTTAGCAAAATATATTGATTGTGTATTTTTAGTAAATATTAAATGAGTAACATCCACATGTACAAAATCTCAGTGTGTTCCAAATCTTTTGATTGGTAGTATACCTACCGTGGTGGTGAATGGAACCAGACGTTTCCAACACAAATAAGTTTATATATAGACATATCATCAACAGGTCATTTGTGATTTTTAATGTAAAAGTGTTACCTGAATACTTTTGCAGAACTTACAAAGTTGTATCCAAAATGTTTCTACCAATTAAGAAAGAACCTATTTTTTTTTACCCTTAATCTGAAGGCCTAGTAGCACCTGAAGGTTCCTCTCTGATGGCCACTGTAGAGAGCTAATCAATATTGCAGCAAAAGTCTGTAAGTCAACACCTCTGTACTGCACCTAGAGTTCTGTGTAGAAGTCTTGAGCCACTCCTTATTTGTTTATGTTTTGCTTTGAATCACCTCAGAGATTCAAAATTCTAATTTTTACCTGTCAAACTGTCTTGTCTTTGGCATATTGTGTAGATTGAATGAAAGAAATGTGAAGAAATGTTTTACTGTGACAGGCTGCAAAGTGCCTAAAGATACAAGGAGCCTAGATAAAGGAGTTCCAACCACTCAGCA